>GL376602.1:267008-306044 GCA_000143045.1 Globisporangium ultimum DAOM BR144 | reverse complement strand
CAAAGTGATGACTCCCGCACTCACTCAGATGATAGAGACACGTCGGTCTCGTCACCAGTGTAGATTCCCAAGTCGGAACCATCACTCTGTACTTGATTAGTACATGGATACTTGTGACATCATCAGATGACGTCACACGTGCATGTGGGATCTGTTGTACCGTAATCCCTTTGTTATTTGCTACCACAATGCACGCTGAAGGTGGTGTGTCCAACACTAAAGTAGGGCACAGCCGCACCTTCATGTAATGGCTAGGTATAGCCCATTACATCATCCCCTCCTTAAAGTCAAAAGTACCTTGCGTACTTTGCAGACTTTCGGAGCAGTCACTCCCAATTGGCAATGAAGCGACCAAGTGACCAAGTGAACCGAGAAGAACTCCGTCGTCCAAGCGACAGCGGACTGCTCCAGAACTCTTCGATATCTTACCCATTCTGAAGAAGAAGGGGGATGTAGAGTTCTACAAGGAGCGGTTCTTCAATTGGCGTCGGGTCAACAATCGTGATGACCCGGACCAACCTATCGCAGCCCAGAGAGACTCATGGCGAACGTTTGTTCGTCTTGAGAACGAGAACAAGATGGAGCGTCTTCTTCGTCGTGGCAATGCTCATGCCCAAAGAAGAACTCCCGCTGACGACAGAGTGAACCTCAGCTCTGGTCGTCGTAGTGCCGCCCCTGGCGACGCTACAAGCGGTTCTCGTAGCTGCGGACCACGTCAGGAACATCAGACTCCAATGTCTGACGAGGTTCCCACGTGTCCGAGCTCGGTGGGTATCCACGCCACCGAACTCTGTAGAAGCGCTGATGGTTCAACCGCTTCTTTCCATGACGACGAGTCGGTCGATCTTCATGATCAACAATCGACTCAACCACCCAGCGATGCTCTCCCTGAGAGTCTAACAGCGGGGGTGGGGCTGAACGCCAAAACGATCGAGCGACTCTGGAAGTGGAAGAGTGCTCATCGCGCTCAGATCGAGGCATTGGAAGTTCGCGACGCGATTCTTTCTGATCGGTGCAAAAGCCTCGAGGACCAAGTGAGGGAGCAAGAGTCGCGGATCGACTCGCTGTCCGATGGCCCCGCCCAGTATCTGGCTTTGGAGTCCCGTTTCGAGCAACGGTTCGAGCAAGTCCAGGGTGAACTTGAGCGACTCCAAAAGGCTGAGAAGGCCCGTGAGGTATATCACGAACGTCTACTGCGCTCTGTGGAAGAGGCAGGGACGGCTCTTGAGGTACTTCGGACGGAGTACCATTCTCGCCTTCTCTTGCTGGAAGTTGTGAAGGAGGAGTCCTTCGATGTGCTTCAGCGCCTTTATGCCGAGAAAAATCTCCAGAGCGATGAGCTGTTTGCTCTTCGCAATCAAGTGGAGAAACTTCATGATCAGTTTGATCATTTGCCAAAGGCTCAGTAGGATCTGCAGATCCACTCGGAAGGTAAGGCTTTAGTCTACCCACATAAAATGTAGGATGTAGACGCATGCGTGTAGGTATGTCTAGTGTGTAGGCATCATCATTGCATTTAACTACCCTGAACGGCCCAATGAATCTTGGTAGAAGTTTCGAGCTTCCCAAGTTGGACACTGCATGTTCAGGCAGATTAGCCGTGCTAAGTAATACAAGATCATTGATCTTATACACTTGCTTGTTCTTCCTTCCACTCTTGTCTGCTTGTTCTTTTTGCAGATCCTGAGCTTTTGCAATTGCGTCTCGAACAAACCTTACAATGGCTTGTCTCCTCACAATAAAGTCATCGACTTGCTGTGCCTCACGACTTGTCATGTCGTTTAGAGGTTTCATCGAGTCGAAATTGGCTTTCAACTCGGCAACAGCATTCAGGTCAGTGACTGACTGCGGCTTATTTCCAAGAGCCGTAGTCCCTCCCCCACTTAAGGTAGAGACCTCACCCATTATGGAAGCAGGCACTCGGGGATGAATGCCGTAGTTCACATAAAATGGAGAGTGACCTGTCGAGACATGCGTGGAGTTGTTCAACGCAAACTCAGCGAGAGGGAGAAACTCACTCCACTCTCCGAAAGATGTTGCATAGCTGCGCAATACATCTTCCAGGACACGATTCACTCGTTCAGTTTGACCATCCGTTTCAGGGTGTGCTGCTGTTGACATGGGCAACTTGGTGTCCAGAAGTCTGAACAGTGCACGCCAAAACTTGGATGTGAAACGAGTGTCACGGTCAGACACGATCTCGACTGGCAGGCCATGTAGACGGAAAACAACGTCTACAAAGACCTTGGCCGTCATTTCGGCTGAGATCTTGTCCGAAACCGGTGCAAGATGGACCATCTTGCTGAATCGGTCCACAAACACAAGGATGCCATTGCGTCCGTGTTTGTCACGAGGAAGTCCGAATATGAAATCCATACTCACAGACTTCCAACTGTCCGATGGGGCAGCCAATGAACGAAGTGGGGCTTGCGTGGAGCCAGATGGCTTCACACGCTGGCAGATCTCGCAAGTTCTCACATACTTGCGAACCCACTTGTACATGTGTGGTCAGTAATAATCCCGGGAAAGACTGAGAAACGTTTTCTCACGTCCGAGATGGCCACCCGAAGGACTGTCATGGTACTCATACAAGAGTCGATGACGTAAACCTTCATCGTTGGGAACAACAACTCGTGCTGTATCCTCAACTTCCACCGCATAATACAACAACCCATTGTGTACTCGGAAGCGGTGAACGCGCGATCTTGTTCTAGCAGGCAAGCTCTGCAGTGCCTTGTCAGAAGGGTCTTTGAAGTACTTCAACAAGTCCTGACAAGTTTCGTCAGACTTGTACCCTTCGACAATCTCTTCTCGCACTGTCGTCGTAGCTTGAACTGCGATCGCTTGAGCATCTTCGCAAAGTCGACATTCTTCGTCCATATTTTCACTCTTGGACTTTGGATCGTAATCCGGACGTCTTGATAATGCGTCGGCTAAGATGTTCGTTTTGCCTGGCTTGTAGTGTACAACAAAGTTGTACTCAGCAAAGAAGGAGAACCATCTCGCCATTCTTTGCGGCAAGTGAGGAGTCTTTACTGCTGTCCGCAGCGACGCATGATCTGTGTAGATCGCAAAGCGCTCCTCGCCAAGCAGATAGACACGGAACTTGACAAGAGCATACTTCATTGCCAGTAGCTCCTTGTCATGAACTGGATAGTTCCGTTCTGCGGGTCTGAGTTGTCGTGACTGATACGAAACAACTCGCTCTCGACCCTCATCATCGTGTTGCATCAATGCGCAACCGATGGCATAATCGCTCGCATCACAGACGACGTGGAACGGCTTGTCGTGATTTGGTAGAGCCAACACAGGAGCTTCACGAAGACTCCTCTTGACTTCTTCGAACGCCGTTTGATGGTCTTTCGACCACTTCCACTCAACGTCTTTCTTCAAGAGCTGTGTGAGGGGTTGCACCAACGCTGCATAATTGCGCGTGTACTTGTGCAAATAGTTGGCCAGACCCAACCATTGGCGTAGCTGTTTGACGTTCTTTGGCACAGGCCAATCGTCAATAGCTTTGACCTTCTCCGGATCAACTCGAACACCGTTCTTGCCCACAAAACATCCGAGAACAGGGATCTCGGGGGCGAAGAACATGCACTTCTTCAAGTTTGCGTAAAGTTTGTTTTCACGCATGACCTGGAAAACTTGACGAAGATGATCAAGATGAACATCGACATCTTTCTTCCCTTCCGAGGCCTTACTATGAACGAAGATATCGTCGAAGTAACTCGGTGCAAATGTTCGTAAAGGACGAAGAACGTTCGTGACCATTCGATTGAATGTCGCGGGTGCATTCTTCAGTCCCTGTGGCATCACTAACCATTCCCACAGCATACCACTAGGGTACTCACTGCAGTTAGTGGGACATCGTCTTTGCGCATTCGAATCTGATAGAATCCATCTTTCAGATCGATAGCACTAAAGACGGTGCTGCCAACCATTCCATCAAGGATCATGTCCTTGCGTGGAACCGGAGTTTGAGCAGGTATAGTCGCGTCGTTCAGCTTGTTGAAAGCGTGAATAATGCGCCATCCGCCAGTCGCCTTCTTCACACAAAAAGTGGGACTACAATGCGGAGACTTGCTCTCCCGCACATGCCCAGCCTTCGCGCGTTGCGCAAAGAACTCGTCAATTGCCTCGACTTGTTCCTTTGGCAACGGCCACTGTCGTGTGATACAGTACTTCGTGCCAGGAAGTACGTCAATCTCGTGACGAATGCCTCTATCAAATGGCAGTTCGTCCGGCACCTTGTCTGGGAAAATGTCTTCAAATTCCCTGGCAAGTGCATACGCGGGGTTCATCTTGAGAGCATCCCACGACTGCTCCTCGAACTTTTCCTTCCGTGTCTTTTCATCGAGCACTTCAGCTTCCGTTGCTGATACCGTGTCGATGTCCTCTGCATCGTCAACATCGACGATCATGCAGATCTGCGAGATTTCGCCTCTCGTTAGGCTACGCTTCAGCGTCTTCTTGCTCATCCATGGCAAGGAAATCAATTCTTCGACTGAACTTGGAGGATTTTCAATCTTCATGTGATGGATTACATCGACGTCACCATCTTCGTTCGAGGCCAGAACGTTCACAAACTCGCTTGAAATGTCTTGTGCTTGGACACTTCCTTCGTCATCTTGACTTGTACCTTGATCAGGGGCACTCAAAATTCTTGGCGGAACACTCTTCTTGCTGGTCTTCTTCTTCTTGTCTTGGGATGGGTCTCTGCCTCTTTTCCCGTCGTTCTTCACACTACCATCGCACGCAACTTTGTCGTCGATGGCAAAGGAGACAGTCTTTTTATGGCGCCTGACTGCTCCACCTCCGTTCGTCTTCTTCAAAATGGGTGCCGCTTGTGAGCATGGGGGGCCATCGCACACCGCAATATCACAAGGGCCATCTGGGACTTCTTCCACAGATGTGTAAACCCATACCACTTCATCCGTTGTCATGCAGCTCAAGTCGGCGATGCACGACTTGTCAACGGAGATCTTCATCTTCATCCAGTCAATGCTAGGTTGGTAACGCTTCAACCATGGCATGTCCAGGATGATATCAAACTTGTCATCGAGGTCGAGTAAAATGAACTCGTCTTCACCTCGGAAATCTTCATACTTCATTGCCAAGCGAACAACTCGCTTTGGCATCTTCACAGTTGACCCGTTGGCCAACCGAACAATCATCATCTTCTCTTCATTCGCGACAGGCACAGAGATGTTGTGCCTGGTAATCACTTCATTTCGAACAAAGTTGTTCGACGCACCAGTGTCAACTAAAGCACGTAGAGGTGTTGCAATACCGTCTACATGAACTTTGAGAACGATCAAACTTGACGTTTGACTGACACTGCTCTCACTCGTGGAAACTGCATGTGCATCATGCACATTGGGGCCAGAGTCCTGTGTTTCCACAACATCCACAGTCCTCTTCTCGAGCCCAGTAGGAGGCCCCGCCCCTACTGGTCGTTCCCGTTTTTTGACCTTTGGGAACGATCGAACCGACGACCATTACTACGGCCGTAGTTGTTCGAGCGCGAGCCCTGTGCCGTTTGCCGATCAGGCAAAGACACTTTGCAGTTTCGAGCGAAGTGACCCGACTTCCCACAACGGAAGCACTTTCCATCGTTGTGAGGACGTTCATTTCCAGGAGTGGAAATGTACGAGATGTCCATTGGCTCTGGACCATCATGAACGACGTTCGATTGCCTTGGTGTCTGACGGAAAACCTTGGAACTTGGCTTGTTTGATGCTAAACTCTTCTTGCATCGCGCGGCTGATGGCTTCTTCAAGGGTCTTTGGGTACTCACGGAACAATTGGTTCCGGATTGGACCGTCGTTCAGACCCGTCATGAACGTCACGACTTGCGTTGGGACGTCAATCGGCTCGTCCACGATGCTCGATACCAGGTAGCGAGCTCGTTGTGCGTATGAGTGTAGGTCGTATTTACCTTGGCGAAGCTTTAGAAACTCTGCGCGTGCCCGGAATTCGCTCTGCGGTGGTTCAAACGCCTTCTTGAGTTCTGCTTGAAATTGTCGTAGCTATAGAAGCAGTTTGGATCGGCCAAACGCTTCCCATAAGCCCAGCTCTTCGCACGACCCGCAAGGTTGGACATTGCGAACAACACTTGCTGCGAGGGGTCGCGGAGTTGTCTTGCAGACACTGCTGCATCCAACTCAACGAACCATCTCGAAAGAGGCTCGTTCTCTCCGCCGCGATACGGAGACACGTTCAGCTTCAGAGGCGCCGTCTTGAAGGACGAAACAGGGGTTGCGACCTGCTTTCGAGATTCAACAATCTCGTGGTGCATGAAACTGACCGCAGCGCTCTTTTGGTCTTCAGGAGATGCCGATCGAAGCAGGCTGACCACAGCAGCCTCCCCGATGACATCTCTCATCCGCTCCAGCGCTGACCACTCATGAGAAGACAAATGAGGAAAATACTCATTCGTCAACTCGACAGTTTGCGTTACTGCTGAACCGAGTGGCACATCAACTCCTTCCATGTTCCCGGACATGGGTAAGAGTAGGTCTTGAACAGGAATGCGCGACGTGCTCAAAGCCGCATCGTCAAACCTTTCACTTCATTGGGTCGTTGGAAGGACCGCTCGGAGTGCTACCAGGTGTAATGGGACGCTGTTCATAACAGTTCCCAATACACGGCACACACGCTTGTGCAACGAGGAAGCGATCTCCCGACTTGGAGGGAGAGAAGACGACTTGAGGACTTGGAGGTAAAATTGCAACTGAATTAAAATGTGGTTATGGTTCCTGACACTACATATGAAACACCACTAGGGATCCTAGAGGTTTTACAACTAAAACCTACACATGCAGAAATAAAACCTATGAATATGATATATAAAACCTTGGGTACACTGAGGTTGAAACTAGGGGATCTGCTGGGAACTTGAACTTGAAGTACCGCAGAGATTCCCTGCAAAGTGATTGGCTCCCGCCACTCACTTCAGATGGTAGAGACACGTCGGTCTCGTCACCAGTGTTGTTTCCCAAGTAGGAACCATCACTCTGTACTTGATTAGTACATGGATACTTGTGACATCATCAGACGACGTCACACGTGCATGTGGGATCTGTTGTACCGTAATCCCTTTGTTATTTGCTACCACAATGCACGCTGAAGGTGGTGTGTCCAACACTAACGTAGGGCACAGCCGCACCTTCATGTAATGGCTAGGTATAGCCCATTACACGGCTGTACCAGTACATTCAGTTCCGGTATGCGAAGAAGGGCGACACTAAGCTGAAGTACCGAGAAACGAGAAGGTTGGTGGACAGTTGCTATCGCGTAAAGTCAGAGCCTGAGAAGGACGATGAAGGTAACCCGACGGGCAAAACGGCAAAAGTGTGGACGGAGTGGGATGATCCCGATGATCCCGTAGAGCAAGAGCTACGCGAGGGCTGGGGATTGCCCCTTGGCAGTGGCAGATCCGAGCCAACCCAGCCCACTTTCTTCACAAGTTGTACGATATGCTGGTGTGGATGGAGAAGTTCGGGGACAAGCATCCGAAGACGAAGGGAGCGAGGGTGTACTCGCTGTTACCAGTGGCTACGACGTTCCAAGCAGCGTACGTCAAACTGAATGCGTCTACTCTGCACGGCCTCTTGGCGAGACTCATCGACCTTCCGGAGGTCGAGGACTTCCTGAAGAGGGAGTTGAACATCGTGCCCACCAGGAAAAGGACTGGGTCGCAACTACCGTTTGACAAGAAGACCTTTCAGAAGAACCGGAGCGAAGTAATTCGGAAGGTGTTCGACGTGGAGCAGTTCAAGACACTCGATCGTAAGTTCGCGGACGAAATCAAGACGAATGGCTACGGCGCCTCGATAACCATGATACGTCCAGTGACTACGGTTTCGGTTGCTTTGGTGGAGAAAAAGGCTTCGAAGAAGAAGCGCATGAAGAACGATGGTACCGCTGAGCTCGTGTCCAAGGAAAAGACGGCAAGAAAAAAGAAAGTGAAGACGCCAGAAGAGATCGCTGAGGAAGACACGTTCGCCAAGGAGTTGTTCAAGCTCGGGCCCGATTACTCCCCAAATGTTCTCATTGGCATTGACCCCGGGATGCGGTCTCTTGCAACAGCAGTGTCGGTAGGTCACCTCCAACGTAGACGTCGGCGACAGAAATCGCGACGTGGGCTTCATCGGCGACATCGAACTCGCAGGGCCAGACGGAAGGAGCGAGTCATAGAGATCTCCACGCCCGAGTACAGGCATCTCGCTCGGATGAATGACTTCAGATTCTACAACGAGAATCTGAAGATGCGCGAGCCATGGTACGCAGGTGTCATTCGTGCGATGCCGTCGTTCAAGACATCGAGTTACGATCTGTACTTCCAGCGTCTCCAGTTCTTTTGGAAGCATCTGCGGTTCCTGCTTGTGTTCAGCGCGGAGCAGGCGTTCCTACGCTGGAGGTTTATGCAGGACCGTGCCAAGATGAAGGCATTGGATACGCTGGCGAAGCGCATCGTGCCCAAGGCTAACAAGCAGGTCTGTATCGCCTACGGGGACTGGAGTCGCAGAGACGGCATCAAAGGTCACGCTTTGGGTCCGGTCAAGGGATTCGCCGAGGCGCTGAAGAGACGAGCTACCGTGATCCCGATGGACGAGTACCGACGAGCATCACGTGCTCTTGCTGCCACCAGCGCCTCAAGCAAGCTCGTCTGTTCACCAAGATGAAGAGAGAAGAGGATGAGGTAGACATTCGACAGAAAGAGCGGCCGTCCAAGAAGGAGGTGAAGGAGATCGTGGAAATGGCGAAGTTCAAGAACCCGAAGCTGGCGGACAAGAAGGTCGTCCTCAAGTGCACCCGTAACGTCTTGCGCTGTACTAACAGTAAATGCAAGGCCAACTTCTGGAACAGGGACGTCAACGCGGCGAGGAACATGCTGGAACTGCTCAAGAGCGGGCTGAAGGAGAAGCACGGAGCAAGACGGCTGAGAGCATTTCGGCGAGATCAGTAGCGCAAGAAACGTATACAGAAAAAAGTGGCTGGAAAGACTCGCAGCCTACGTGTTGCGGGGAATGCGTAGCCAGCCACATCAATATATTCAGGCATAGGGACTAGTAGGACATTCTCAATGCCATCAGTAATAGGGGTACGTACAATATCGTCAGTTCTCTGCTATTATTACTAGGTAGTTGAGCAACATTGATCCTCATGGCAGAGCTGGTGACGATCGTGGGCTTCGGCTCGCTGCTCTCAGGCACGACGCAAGACGCACGCACATACGGTCACAGTACTATGCGCTGCTGGATCCCTTCCCTGTATAACACCATATTGTTCTGTTGCCCCTACTGCAGAGATCTCGGCGCGCTCGACGTTCGGAGAGCAGTTGCGCAACTTTCGTCTGGCGGTCATGACCGACTACCGTCGCGTGTTTGCCCACCCGGCGTCGATCTTCTTTGAGCGTGGCATCGCAAATCTAGCGACCAAGGTAATGCGCCTGCTACGTACTATTCTTGCAATGGGAGGCGTCAATTGCGTCATTTGTACATGGAATGGTGTAGGAAATCGCGAGCCTGTCGTCAGAGCCCGCCGCGGGGTGTTCGTTCCTCATCAGTGTGTTCGACATCCCACGCGACCTGCTGCCGAGCTTCTACGAGCGCGAGGAGGAGTTTCGCATTGTCGAAGTCCCGTTCCAGGAGTGCGATGGCCGACCTGGTGGACGCGTACGTGGTCGTGGTCATCGTATAGAATGCGGAAGGAGGGCGAGGCATCTAAGGACTAATGTGGCTGTTGTTTATCGTTTTGTGCTCGTCCCCGTAGGCTTTAATGTGCACTCGGTGGACCGACGACGAGTACATTAACGCCAGGTCTATACTCGTTGCTATGTGTGCGTGTGTGTTATTGTCAAAAGGATTAGCTGCTGACCTGGCCGAATGTGCTGTTTCATCTATTCGTCATGAATAGAAGCCAAGAGATGTTTGACACCAAGTACAAGCACTACGGCCTCGATACCATCTGGGGTTGGGACCACGAAAGCGGCATTCTGCCGTGCCGGGTACGTGATTTTAAGCCTAGAACTTACTGCAGCCTTGCATTACCACATGCTGTTATACTAAGCTGCTCTATATACCTGCAGGTGTATCTCCGCCATTGCCTCTTGGCCGTCCAGAAGCTGGGCAAGGTAAGGATTGTGCATTTCGATGACTCTAGCTAGCGAGGGCAAAGTTGAAGCTCCGCATTTTCGGTTCATTTATAGCCAATCATCTGACTCTTCTACGATGTTTTCACCAATGAAATGGCGAGAAAATGCAGGAGGTGTACGACGACTTTGTGACGACCACGTATCTTGGGGATCGACAGACGACGATCCAGCAGTACATTGCCGTCCATCCGTCCATCATGGACGAGCTGCCGCCGCCGCACCTGATCAACCGCTACAGTGGATAGAATAGAGGATAACCAGCGCCTTTGCCATCGACTATTGCACCCTTACGAGTCTGTAACCAGTGTGGATAAACAGAGGATTGCTACTCCTCCTCAACTGGACTATTTTGAATCCTTTTATGGTATTTAACCTGAACACATACCCACATCAGTTACAAAGTGCATGTCCTAGTGCTGCTTCTTTATGTAATTTAAAAGTAGCTAATGCCTATAAACATACCTTTTCGTAGACTATTATGACACTGCACGTAATTCACGGACCCAGTCGATTACGTATATCTAGCTGGTCATTTCGTAATTTGCTGCGTCAAGCTATCCATCAAGCCATCCGATCCGATCCTCTTTGTCAAGATGCAGCTCGTGAAGCAGGTGAAGCTCTTTGGCGGCGTCGTGAAGCAGTTCTCGCACGAGAGCGCGACCACCAAGTGCACGATGAAGTTCAGCGTGTTCCTGCCGCCGAACGCGTCCGAGACGCACAAGGTGCCCGTGCTCTTCTACCTCGCGGGGCTCACGTGCAACGACGAGCTGCTGTTCATCAAGGCGCCGAACGCCGCCAAAATCGCGGCCGCGCGTGGCATCGCCATCGTCACCACCGACACTAGGTATGAAAAAAAATGCGCGTTGCTATATTGATCGGTACCCTCGTGATATTATTATTGTGCTGTCAGTCCTCGTGGTGTGAACATTGAGGGCGAAGACGACAGCTGGGACTTTGGCTCTGCTGCCGGGTTCTACCTTGACGCGACTGAGCCAAAGTGGGAAGAGTACTACCGCATGTACACCTACGTCACCAAGGTGAAGAGATGCTTGCACTATAATATCTTCATAGTTATCGCACTCTGTGCAGCTAGGACAATTCAACTCATGCATATGTTACCGGGATTGTAGGAATTGCCATCACTCATTACGGCCAACTTCCCAGTGTTGGAGGACAAGCACTCGATCATGGGCCACTCGATGGGTGGCCATGGCGCGCTTACGCTTGGCATCCGCAACCCGGACCAATACAAATCGATCTCGGCGTTTGCCCCGATCTCGCATCCAAGCCAATGCCCATGGGGAATCAAGGCGTTCACGGGGTACTTGGGACCGGACCAGGAGTCATGGAAGCAGTACGATGCGACCCACTTGATCTTGAAGCATGGCCCTGTGCCTGCACCGATTCTCATTGACCAGGGCAGCGAGGACCAGTTCCTGCACGACAAGCAATTGCTCCCAGAAGCCTTCGAGGTAAGTATTGATGGAATATGAAGCTTTTTGTGCTGATGCTGACTGTTAGATTGCATTTTTTTGTTTGCAAATTTAGGCGGCGGCGCAAAAGGTGAACCAAAAGGCTACGGTCCGCAGCCAGGAAGGCTACGACCACAGCTACTACTTCATCTCGTCGTTCGTGGAAGAGCACGTCAACTTCCACGCGGACGCGCTTTTGCCATAAACGGTCTCCTCATGATGTCTATAGCATCTTTGTCGTCCAAGTGTGCGGGTAAATACGCAAAAAGATTCACATTCCATGATCTTTTGCGTCATATTGGCAATGTTGTAACTTGATTATTATGGTCGTGAAGCGGACAGTTTATAGATTCCCACTGTCTGCATGCACACGCACTTGAGAAAAGCCTAGGCTCATTCATGTGCAATTCCCACCACAGGATTTGAGCACTTTGGCATCCAGACTTTTAGTATGCGACGAGTACGATGGCGAACATGGTGCCGAGCAATACGGACGCGCCGCTTCTACATACGGACCCATGGTAGTTGGGCCAGTGGCCAGTTCGACACTCTCGTCGCTCTGTTCGTCAGGTTTAAGCTCATCCTTGTCCACCAGTGGTGGACGCACGCGCTTTGGCCGCTGCCGCATTGGCTGTTGACGAAGCCGGCAGGACTGGTCGAGGATGACGTCGCCAAACGAATAGCGGTACTCGCAGAACTCGGGGAACTCGCACTTTGCCTGACGGTAGTTCCAGTAGCAATCGCTGTCGATGACCGGAGGTCGTGACGTCTGCACACATAGGACAAAGAAAACCAAGGATCAGTGCGGCATTCTGGAAATTGTCAACAGGTGGAAGTGTCATGTGGACGTACCTTGTCAGAAATAATCTTGCCTTTAAACACTTGGCGGATCTCGGCGCGTAATTCACGGAGAAACGCCGGGTTTGCGAGGATCTCGCGATGGCCCGCATTGTCGACTTCCCAGACGCCAGTCTAGGAAAAAAACCACAAACCCAGTCAAACTTGAGTATATTTGATAACAAAATATCAAGGTTGAAGTATCAAAGGTGGACAGATAACTTACCGATCGCGCGACGCCGTTCACCTCAGTCCTACGCTCGAAGAACGTGATCTGATCGAGCGTGGACGACTTGAAGAGGCCCTCGAGGAAGCCCGCATTGTCGGCGACGGCGCCCACCGCGTCTTTCTTTGTCGCGCACATTGGCTGCTTGTGCGACTGCGTCGAGTACTCTGCGTGGTGGCTCTCGCCACGGCGGACAGCCTTGAACTGTTTGATGTTCTCGGCCGAGAAATACACCGACTGTGGCACCTGCGTGACATTCACGAACGTCCCGGGCTCGCCTAGCCACGTGTGTGCCCATGAGAGCGAGTGGTACGGCACTGTCGCGTCCCCAGTCTTGCTGCACGCGTGCAGGCGGTCGTGTTCATTAGCGAGTGCGACTTGGTACCAATGGCCGTCGATGTCGGTGTCCTGATACTTGTACGTGTGCTTGGTCTAAGCATCAAGTACAATAAGTAAGTCAAATTATAATTGGCGCTCATTGCAATTTACTTCAAGTATGTGGGGAAGCGTACTGGCATGTTGACACCATAGATGGAGTACACCGAAGCAATCGGCGGTCGCTCCCAGGGCACGAAAAAGTCGAGCACATCGTCCTCCTCATAGAACCGCTTCCGGACTTCTTCCAGTTGCGCGAAGATTGGATCTCTCACGGCCATATCGCGAAACAACTGGCCGTTCGCGATCTCTGCTGCAGTGTACTTTGTCTCACGTGCCTTCTGGCTGTCGCTGGTGGCTTCATAGTGCACCGAGATCAGCGGCTCGTTGTCGTGTGTCGAATTCAACGTGGACGGAATCGGCAAGAAGCTGAGAATCGCGCCTAGTGCAGAAAAGCCACATCACATGTTAGAAATGGACTCGGCGTCTTGATAAAGCGAGACTGGGCGTAGCTGAGCTACTTTCGTACCGAACGTCACGACGAGCTTGCGGATCTCCTTTTGCGTGATGGGAAGTCCCTGGGTTAAGCCCGATGCGAGCAGCTCGAGCGCCTCGGAGCTGCCCAAGAGCGGCGAGCCGACGGCAAAGTACGTCGAGATGTGCTTGTCGATCCACTTTTGCCAGTGGTTTTTGCCGAGTTCGAGCTTGAGCCACTCGAGAAAGTACCGAAACACGCCGTTGCCCATCGAGTGCGCGATCACGACGAGACCGCCGCCGTTGCCGTGCATATCTACGCTGTACTCAACTGTGTTGAACAGACAAAAAGCGAAGTAAGTATTCGTAGGCGAAGCGGCATTGCGTTGTGATAGTGAAAAGTATCGTACTTTTCTTCATGAGCGAATAGAAGTAGTTGTCGCGCTCCTGCATCTTGGACGGCGGTAATCGCCAGTCGTACGGCGCGACGATGAGTTGTTCGGGGCCGAGTCCAAACTGGTCGACGAGGTCGCGGATCATGCTGCCCCAGACGTTCGAGAGCGGACCCGTGACGATCCCAGGGTCCAACTCAGCGATCGCACTCGTTCCCTCGCCAGCTCTGCCAACACGAAAGCATCGCCCAACAAAAGCGCATTAGAATCGAATCATGAATCGTCATAATGAAAGCTCATCAATGGTACCTGAGTTTGCATTCTACTTCGCTCTGGTTGACCATGTGCAGCTTCATGCATTGCACCCAGCAATCCCCCTGCGCCAAGATGCGCGCCACGTCGATCCAGAGACCTACGGCAAATATATAAAGCACGCTTAGCCTGTCTTGCTTTTTTATACAATGGGCGAGCATGTCAAGCACTTCACGACTTACGGTCTCCGATGTTCACATCCCGATACAGGTTCTTCTGGAACGAGTTCTTGCACGACACTTTCTTCCACGCGTTCAACTGGGTGGACGCGAATCCGGGGATGAGCAGCACGGGCCGCGTCTGCAGCACGCTATCCTCCTGGTTCCTCTCACGCGCGTCAAAGTCGTTGCTTTGGTACTCGTCAGCGTCATCACCAGCCACAGGTCCGCCGCTGCTCCCGAGCGAGAGCAGGAACACAGCCGAGAGCAGCCCGAGCAGCCCAGTCGCATACCGGTGCGTCATCTGCGTGTCTGTACGTCTTAAGCTGACAGAGGCAAGCCCACGTGTACTGTGCGTTTGCTGCGTTGCGCCTTGGACCCACTCACCGAAGAATCTGGGAATGGAACACTCACTACACGAGCGAGAATCGAACGCGAACGCCAGCAGAAGAGCCCCGGAAGCAGCGTGTCGGCGTGCCTGATTCGGCGCTGGTGGATGAGGCGCCTGCGAGTCTACGGACGACCGCAATCACTGCGAGGACATTCGATGGATCCGTGAGCAGATCAGTTGCGATGCCTGACCATCACTCTGCACAGGCTCCCAGCTGCACGCCACAAAAGACTTGAACCCCCTTTTACTGACTTGAAGGATCCAAACGTATATGCGACTGGGGCAGCAGTTAAATAGGGCGTATGTATGGAAGCCAAGGCAAAGGATGGTCATCAGACACATCGTAGAGTGTAATTATAAGGAGGGAGAAATCGCTACCATAAAACAGAACCGCAGGTACCAAACCGCGATCTTCTTAGCTTTCCGACCTTGTTTACACTCAGTAACCTCTACATTAAACTGTTTGCTAACTAAATAGGCTGATTACTTTTTGATGAATATGCATAGTAACCTTCACACCTATTATGCAGGGTCCGACGCGACAAACGCTCCCACGAAAAAATACGAAACGGTTGCTGGTCTTTGTTTGGCTACCAGTGAAACGCGCGAGGTCCGCCCTCCATCATCTTGTTTAAAGCCATCCCGCATGCTGATGTTTATGCGCAGTGTCGCGCTCCATTGTCTATTCTCTTTCTCTCTATATATGTTGCCCTGTACGCCACTTCTCTGAGAGAAGCCGCTCTGACAGGAGGAGCACGTGCGGCTGCGAGCGAGTGACCGCCTTCTTGAAGTTCCCTCCACCTTCCTTCTCTCTGCGTCTTCTCTGTTCTCTGCTTCTCTCTCTGTGTATGTGCCCCCTGCCAGCGGTGGTGCATGCAACCACCACCACTCATGCGACACGGCACGCAGATGCCACGCGGTGGTGCAAAACAAGGGAGCGCGTTCCAGTGGCAGCACGAAAGTGTCCATCTCGCGATTGCGCCGTGGACGCGGGAATCCAAGCACCAAGGATTTGTGCAAGCAAGAGTGGCTGTGAGCGAAGAGATGGTGCCACAGTATGCGCTCGTGTTCAGTGTGGTGGTGAGGAATGTGTCCACAAGAGATGGGCAAGTGCACGTGACGCGGAGAGTAACCAAGGCGCACCTCACGAGTGCATTGGAACGCGCTGTTAGTGGCGAAAATGAGCCAAATCGTGACTTTGTCAAGCTGCAGACTAGGGCGCCTGCTTCAAAATCCAAGCAGCAGCGCGATGGTCATGCCATTGATGACGCGGTGCGTCAGTGGTTGGTGCACGGTAAAGCAGCGCCATCGAGGGACGAGATCGTGCTGTGGCTGCTCTCTCGGATGATCCTTGTGCGCCAACACGATGACGAGTCTGAGCCACAGCTGCTGACGCTCGCCATCTGCGGTGAACGCGGAGCTGAGCATGCGATGGTTACTCCTTCCTTCTCCTCTGTTCATGAGCAAGTTAAGCATCTAGCGCCTCAGGTTACTTCAAGAGAGAGGATGACAAGTCACAGCGCAACAGCAGAGCAAGTAAGCAGCAATCGCGTGGAAGAGGACGAATGCGATCGGGACGAGGACGATGATCAGCTTCCGGACTATGACGACACAAACCGCACAATGACGAGTTCCTTTACCGAGTCGGACGACGACGGGCACGAAGTAAGGAGTGTTCATGGGCGTGATGAGATCGACTCCATGATGGAGAATGCCACGGCTGCTGCTGGCGACGAGGATGCTGCGCCAGAGTCACAGGATGTGGATGAGAGTAGCGCCGACAGCACACCGAAAACGCTCACTGCACCTGACGGTCATACGAAAAGGGACGCGATCAAGAAATTTGCCTCATCAGCGTCAATAACTGGAGCGTCCGCGACTTTGGGACCATCTCGAGCCTCAAGCGCCAGCCTACAACCCAAGATCGCTGGTGTCGTAGCATCGGGTCACATCAAAGTGCCTAGCGCAGATGAACAGTTGACTCGGGAGCATTCACAGTTCATATTTGAGCCCACAAGCGTCCGTCGTCATTCAGTATCCAACACAAGGACAAGTACTGGGATCAATAGTGGCCAAAGCAGTCGTAGCTTGGCCATGAATCCGAATCTCGAGCCAAACAAATGGACGCAGGATCGTCGCAGTTTCCAACTGGAATTGCACAAATCTAAGCGCGACATCCTCGCGGCAACGCAGTTACAGACCAAGACCGAGACCATCGCGGCCTTGCGGCGGCAGCAGCTTACAAACCAGAGCCAGCGCAAGTTGCGTGTGCATGATCAAACGCGGAGTGATGCAAGGCGCGTGACGCAATTGATTGCGGATACGCTCGAGTACCATGGTATTCTAGACACGCTGACGCAGCAGGTGAAGCGCACGAAGATCGCGGCGCAGCGCGACCAGGAGCGCGTCGCGCAGACCATGCGGGTTGCCTTAGGACGAACCGAGAAACACAAGAAAGGACCCGTGCTGGGTCCCGGCCCCTTATCGCAACGGCAAATCGACGCGCTCTTGGGTCATCGACGCAATGGGGACGAAGATGTGGACAACTTTGTGTACGACCTGCATGGCCGTCGCCATGCGGCCGACGAGGCTGGCGAAGTCGCCGCGTTTGGCGTGTTTGAAAGCACCATGCGGAAGATCAAACGAGCGTTCCTGGATCTACCAAATGACAAAGGAGGAACTGAGGATCTGCTCCAGGGTTTCCGCAAGTTTGATGACAATCGCAGCGGCACATTGGATCATGGCGAGTTCCGACGCGCACTCGAGGGTCAGGGCGTAATGCTGACCGAGGAGCAAGTGCGCGTGCTGTTTGCGCAGTTTGACCCGAACCAGAACGGCGAAATCGACTACGGCGAGCTGCTCTGGGGCTTTTTCAACCGCCGCGCGTTTCGCAAGAAGTGGCAGCTCAAGAAAACCAGACTCTCGGATCGCGAGATCAAGTTACTGTTCTACCAGTACGACCGCACGGGCCGCGGCGCGCTCTCTGTGCGTGATTTCCAGCTGGCGATGCACAGTATTGGCTTCAAGCTGAGCGACCAAGAGGTGAAGTTGTTGGCGCTGAAGTTTGATACCAACCACGATGGGTTCATCGACTACCACGAGTTCTACGCGTTTGTGAGTCAACAAGACAACAAGGACGTGGAGGATGCAGCAGACGAAAGAGCAGCGCAGGATGAGAAGCACGAGACTTCGAAGGCGAGACGCCATTCGTCCTCGTCTAGAAAGAGCTGCAGCAGTTCAACCAAAGTTGCTGTACCCATGTCAGAGCAGCGAGAGTCGACACACGCGGAAGACGAAGTCGACGTGGAGAGCATCCTCGAGGAGCTGCGTGCGCTCTCTGAGACGCAGCGGAAGATCCGAGAGGCGATACGCAAGTGAGACGACTTGCGAATGGCAGTAATCAGCATTGGAGAATGCAGTCTCTATTATGCCGGATATCTTCTTTAGCGAGTGTCTCACCTTAGACATCAAGGCTGCTTTGGTACTAAAGTCGGTGGCGGTGAAGGTCTCACGTCACGGGAGTCAAGGTATCGAGTGGCCACCGTGGCGTGTACCGTGCGGTCACAGGATCGCTTCGCATGCCCAGTTCGTGGCGCTCGAGCCCGGCCCATGCGATCATCACGCCATTGTCGGTGCAGTACTTGGCCGGTGGGAAAATGGCGCGCACGCCTTCCTCGGCTGCGACGTGCTCCATGCGACGGCGGAGGTACTGGTTCGAAGCCACACCGCCACACACAACCTACAGCATATTGAAGCAAATTAATTAGACGGCCAATACTTTGCGCTGAGACATGATTGATGACCTACGATGCTGCTGATGTCGGTTCCCAAGCGCTCTTTGCCCCACTGACATGCGCGTCGCGCTCTCGTGAGCAGCTGGTCGATTGCGCGACGCTGGAACGACGCACACAGATCTTCTTTCGTCTTTTCGCCGAGGTCACCAAGCTACATCATGGGGGATTTCATAGCGTAGATCGTTAAGGGATTGAACAAATCGAAAATGACAACTTCGCATACCTTTTTCACTTCTCGGAGCATCGCTGTCTTGAGTCCCGAGTACGAGAAATCGCAATCCTACAGCAGCAACAAAACCAACAACCACGTCACAGACGTCGCAAGCTCAACTTGTCAAATGCGCGAGCTGAAAGCCATCAGCAGCATTACCTTGCGATGCTTCATTGGTTCTGGGAAATCGAACGCGCGGTCGTTGCCACGAGACGCCATCTCTTCTATGAGGCGCCCACCGTGGACACCACCTTTCCCAGAAGACGTGAGCTCAAGCATCCGCGCGACTTTGTCGAACGCTTCGCCCACGGAATCGTCCAGAGTGTTGCCCAGCAGCTCGTACGACCCGATTCCCTGTAGCAAAAGCATGCAATGGAGTGAGCAACCGATGGCGAAAGGTTGCATTGCTACTGCTGCTAGCACTTGTCTAATACCTTTGCCAGCACGAGGCAGCAATGACCTCCTGATACCAGCAACACGACAAACGGAAATTCAGGACGCGTGACCCCATGCTGCACATAGGCACACAGGAATAACGAGTAGTATTGCACACTGCGTTAGCCATAGCGAAATGATTGCAATAACACTGCCAAGCCACGCGGACTCACCTGGGGTAGTCGAGAGACCAGCACATGTGCCTATGCATACATAGAAACGATGGAAGAGTGAGCTCGTTAAGCTCAAACACAGCGCAACGTGAATAGATAGACAGCCTGGCCTATCATACCTCGAGATGATTGATCTGCAAAAAGTCTACTGACGGGTGCGCGATGCACAGATCTCTCGCAGTGATGAGTCCCACATCGAGACAGGGCGAGAGCCCTGGCCCGGACGTCACTGCGATCGCCTTCAACTGGTCCACGCTCTCCAGCCCACTAGGCAAAGGCAAGCGCAAGGAAATAGGCAAGGTCCGTTTGCACTCAGCCCCAAAAGCGCATGGCCTGCATTTCGTTTGTACACCAAACAAGCATCGTACCTCTGCTCGATCGCCGCCGCAATCACATGTGGAAGGTTCTCCTGATGCGCACGAGCTGCCAGTGCCGGTACGATGCCTATTAGGAATAGTACATGCATACAATTAGACAATCATAATGCGCCTCAATATCCCACCACTGCTAACGGCATGCACTTGGTTACCTTTCCACTTGGCGTTGAGCTCCCACTGGGACGAGATCACGTTGCTGAGCACGTTGCCATCGCGGTCCAAGACAGCCGCCGCCGTGTCGTCACAGCTCGTCTCGATGCCGAGAATATACGGCAGGCGGCGCTTACGGCACTCCTCCAGCAGCGCAGGCACCGGCGCCGAGCGATGGCGGTGGTGGCGCGCAGCCACTGCCATGCGCAACATGCTCATCAATATTGCGCCAATGACACCAATCGCTGAAAACCGAACCGTACCACGTCACTTATCTCCGAATAAAACCACTCTTCTTTCCAATTGCGTACTTACCAATATTCTAGAAAAATCGTACTTTAGCCACAACATTCAGTGCTCAGTGCATCCTTCCGAGGTTTTTTTCTTACATTTTTCGAAGGGTTTTATTGTTATCGTCATTGGCTTCCTCTTCCTCCGCTTAAGTGCGGTTTTGTCTATTATTTGAAGAGGGTTTCTGAGCCACGCGGTCCAGCTTTTACGACCATACTGTTCCCCATACTAAAAGCGCTGCGATCATTGCCGAGTCGTCCGTCCCCCTCGCGCTCTACATCGCTCTCTATCTGCAGGAAGACAGGAAGATGGCGTCGCCAGAGCAGGTATCGGCCATGGCGCAGCAGATCAAGAGCGTCGTGCAGCGCGACGGCTGGGCATCGGATGCGTCCGTGGCACCTGGCATGCAGCAGCTGCTCGGCAAGCTCACAACGCTTAAGGTGGACGTGGAGCTGCTTAAGCAGACGGGCATCGGCGCCATGGTGCGCAAGCTCACCAAGCACGACGACGAGATCGTGCGCGGCTACAGCACGAGCCTCATGAACAAGTGGATGAGCCAAGTCGGCGTGCCTCCCTCCGCCAAGGACAAGCCCGCGGCTTCCGGCCGCCAAGCGACACCGTCGTCTTCGGCAAACGGTAATATATATATATATTTGATCACGGTTGTTGCATACGAAAGGATGAGTATGTGCTGATGATACTACTGCCTTGTGTTTGTACTATAGGGGAGAGTGCGCGGTTTGAAGAAGCACGGAAGCGATTGCAGCAGGGGTACGCCTCGGAAAAGGCGAAGCGCGACTCGCGCACCGTGCAGGTGCTCACGCGTCCCGTCGCGAAGGGCAGGAAGGGGATGACGATCTCGGCGGCGCCATCGCGCAGCTCCGTGGCACAGAGCAGGCTGATGCAGCAGCGCCGGACGGTCACGCCACCGCGCGCGGCGAACGTGGTGCGTGCGGCGTCGGCCCCCGCGGAGCGCTCGTCGGCGCCCATGCCTCGCCGCGTCATGCCGGCGTCCCAAGCGCGCCGCGCATCACCCACAAACGGAGTCTTGTGAGTCCCCATGCGTAGTTGCCATGAAGAAAGTGGTATGGAAAAAGATGGTTAGTGACTCATTTTCCTCTATCTATTGTATTTTGTATCTTGTAGATCTCTTGAGGAACAACATCGAAGAAGACAAGAGAAATTGCGCGCGATCCGCGAAAAGAATCTTCAGGAAGTGGGCGGACTTAATGAGGTCTACCAGAGCAGCGCACGAAGGCCGTCGCCAAGTGCGTCATCGTCACAGGTCCAGCGTTCGGCTCCAAACTCGGCACGCGGTAGCAGCAGTTTTGCTGCGGCTGGACGACGAGCGGCTCCAGAACCCCCCGTCAGTGATCGCAAAGCGTTTTTGGACAAAATGTTTCCTCGCGTCTGCGGGACGTCGAATGTGCCGCCGCCATCGAAGGGAGGTGCGAAGAAGAGTCCGACGCAAAAGGGCGCAGGTGCAGCAGGTGGTGCTGCGGGTGCGAAGAAGAAAAACGTGGCCTACAATGAGGGGCAGCGAGAAGTCATCGCGTGGCTCAGAGGTACGATTTTTTATGCTGAGGAGCTCCATATTTGTTGTAGTCTAATCGCGACGCTTTTGCTTCGCCCTTGCAGGCCTTGAAGTGGACATGAGTGAATACGCGCCGTCGTTCTTTGACAATGGCTTCGATTCGATCAAGCTGTTGGGCAACATTGAGAAGGAGGATCTGCCCGGTTTGATTCCGAAGAAGGGCCACCACCGCTTGATCCAGCAGGCGCTGGACGATCTAAAGCGGAAGCACCGCACAGCCGCGTCGTCGCGATCACACGGGTCGTCGTCGGGCTCACGTCGCGATCGGTCGGGGTACAGCAAGCGGCGGGACAATCCATACAGTGACGAAGATAGCGACGATAGTTTTGTGGTGAGCGACGGCGACGAGTACGCGCCCGGTGCGATCTCAGCCATGTTCCGGAAGGGCCGAAAGCGAAGCTACTCGTTGGACTCTGTGGATTCGTACAACATGGAGGCGAGTTTCGACGAAATCCAGCATGAAGAAGAGCGGAGGTATGTATGCATGGAGCGCGTGTCTGCACATTGTGCTATTCTGTGAATCGTTCCTCGCTAATTTCTGATTGTCTATTTGCGTGTGTCTGCGCATTGTGCTATTCTGTGAATCGTTCCTCGCTAATTTCTGGTTGTCTATTTGCGTGTAGCTCGCGGTATGGTGCGTATGAAGATCATAGAGAGGAAATGCGCAATAAAGGGCTACTCAAAAAGAAAAAGTAAACACACTGTAAATGCACCTCAACCTGTCTATTCGGTTCATCACCAAAAGCCAATTGCAGCAAAGTTTACTACGAGAGATGCAGTGTGGGGGCGACGTCAACAATCGAGAATCGAAGCGAGGAGCAAATGCACAGCAGCAATATTATTCATCGTGAAGACCACATCATAATCAACGGAAAACGAGAGATGCGTATACAAGCAGCGAGATAAAGAAGCCACACGCAGATGAGCAAGAGAGACGAAATACACAGAAAGATTACCAACAGAGACGAAAGAGAGACAGACCATCAGCAGCGAAACCGGTCGAAATAATACGCTCGTTTGAAGCGACCTTGCTTGTACGATGGAACCCGAGAGGAATCGGTCAAGACATCTGGGGGATTTTACTTTTCCATCCTGCATTTGACGACTACTAGCTCAATGAGATAAATCGTTTGTGATACTAAGCACTTGAGCTCTTCTTTGATAGCGAGGCACAACACCCACGACGCACCCTTTTGTTTTCCGTCGATAGGGTGTTTGTTGTCGACTCCAAAGCGCGATTACAGCAAAGCCCGTGACGGCGGCAACGAGACTGGACCGCGATTCAAAGAACCGAAAGTCTCGAAACAGGAAGACGTTTTTGCCAGAGCGATCTCATGCTTTAGGCGGCCGCAATATTCTGTCATTGTCGTTTTTCGCCGCTTCGAATTATGTCTCTTGTATAGAGGCCGCACGGTAGTGCAATTATTTAGCATGATGCGAGACCATCACTCTGTTGGCTACTGTGTCTTTGGGCTGTTCACATATTGAGGCGACCTTCATGCGGCAGCGGGTGATTCGCATCGCCGGCTCGGCACACGAGGCCGCACTTGTCGTCCGCCGTCCCGCGTTGCGCCAGCAGCCGCCATTAGCGAGAGACGAGAGGTGTCCTCGTCCTGCGTCCATGCGCCGCGCAGGCGACGCGTCTGTGGCCGTCGTCGTCGCGCTGTTCGCCCTCTGGAGCGCCGTCTGGAGCGATGCCAGCGTCATGGCGATGAACCCATCGCTGGTAGCATCCGAACCATTGGGATCACGGCTTTCCCAGGCACACATACGAACTATTAAAGTCTGGGACACGCCTCCAGTGTCGACGCTGTGCGCGTTCTACGAGCAGCAGATCGGGCAGGAGTTCATTGCGCGCATGGATGACTACGACACTCTCGAGAGGCACGAGCAGTACGTGAGCAGTGTGCTGAGCGATGATGTCCTCCCAGGATGGACGACGAATCGAAGACACGGCAGTTCTGCTACTACTAAGGCGTCTGGCGTGGAAATCGTGCAGCGCTCCAAGTTTGCGAGGCTGGCGCCGTCGGATTTCGTCGTGTTCAAGCTGTTCACGTGCAGCTTCCGCGGCAGCACCAGACAATCGAGTGGTGCTGGACAGATGCTTCAGATGTGCCATCGATTAGAGGAGGAACTACAGAGGTACATGAACCTCGATGACCGCCCCAAGATGGAGAGAATAAAGTACTTCCAGGTGAACAAAGTGTACCGCGAGGTGGAGCTGCTCCAGGTTCCCAGACAAGGCTCCGATTCAAAAGGTACGACTGCCAGGACTACTACAGCTACTTCGAGGAGGACAGTGAGTGCGATCGCAAAGGAAAAGCGAAAGCTCCGCAACGGCAAGTTGCGCGCCAAGCCCAAGCCGTTGACCGAAGAGCTCGGGATCAAGGCGATGTGGGACAATGGGTACACTGGCCACGGCGTCAAGATCGGCGTGTTCGACACGGGACTTTCGAATTCGCGGTTCCAAAATGTCAAGGAGCGCATCAACTGGACCCATGAGAAGCAGAACGAGGACCTCGTCGGCCACGGCACGTTCGTCGCGGGTGTCATCAGCGGCAGCGACTCGCGGTGTCCCGGGATCGCTCCCGACGCCGACCTGTACGTGTTTCGCATGTTCACGACGGACCAGTTGTCGTTCACGTCGTGGTTTCTTGATGCGTTCAACTACGCGCTCTTCCAGGGTATCCACGCGCTGAACCTGAGCACCGGAGGACCGGATTTCCGAGACCGACCGTTTGTGGAAAAGATCCAAGAGCTCGCGGCTAACGGGATCATTGTCGTGAGTGTTCGTTTAACCAGTCATCCATTTGTTATTTACTCTAACCACTAGTATTGATCATACAGGTTTCTGCCGTTGGCAACAGCGGGCCAAAGTACGGCACGCTGACGAACCCGGCCGACCAGATGGAGGTGATTGGCGTCGGCGGCATCACGCGAGATGGCGACGTCGCGGAGTTTTCGTCGCGCGGGATGACGACGTGGGAGCTGCCGTTTGGATCGGGACGCGTGAAGCCCGACATTGTGACCTTATCGGAGGATATTCCCGGGTTCGAGGTCTCGCGCGGGTGCACACTGCTTTCTGGCACGAGTGTGTCGGCGCCGATCGTGACGGGCTCGATCGCGTTGCTCGCGTCGATGATCCCGGCAGAGCATCGGTGGTCGTTGCTGAACCCAGCGTCCGTGAAACAGATTCTCATCAAGAGTGCCGACAGATTGGACGCGCGGTACGACGAGCACGAGTTTGTCATTCGCAACCATATCTTCGAACAGGGTAATGGGAAGCTCAACATCACGCGAGCAAGTGATCTTGTTCGGACCATGTGGACGAATTATCAGGCAGGTCTCGCAGCAAAAGCGAATGCTGCGAACGATAGTCCTCAAGCTTCGAAGCCGCAAAAGACGAGGGGACTCACGCCAACATCGTACCCAGAAAGCATTGACGCCACCGATTGTCCGTACATGTGGCCGCTTTGCTCGCAGCCCTTATACCACAACTCGCTCCCGCTCATGGTGAACCTGACGATCCTGAATCCTGTGTCCATCTCTGGTACGATTGAAGGAACGCCCAAGTGGATCGGCGAGCAGCATGGCGACCACCTGACAGTCTCCGTGGCGTCACCTGATGCCATTTGGCCCTACTTCGGTTCCATCGGCGTGTTTGTCGAGGTGAAGGCGACCGCCGCAGCATTTCGTGGTGTCGTGATGGGCTCGCTATCGCTCTCCATCCGCAATGGAAAGAACCTCGACGAAGTCCGCGTGCCCATCAAGGTCGCGATCATACCAACGCCACCGCCAGCAAAGCGGATCCTGTGGGACCAGTTCCATAACATCCCGTACCCTTCAGCATTCGTGCCAGGCGACAAACTGGAAAGCCACCACGAGCTCTTGGACTCAGCGGGCGATCATCCACACACAAATTTCCACCAACTGTGGAACTTTCTGATCCACGAAGGTTACTTCATTGAGATCCTGCCGTTTGAATACTCGTGCATGAACCTGCAGCAATACGGCGTCGTTTTGTTGGTGGACCCCGAGGAAGAGTACTTTCACGACGAGATCGTGGCGCTGCATCAGGCGATTAAGTATGCGAACGTATCATTGCTCGTGTTTGCCGACTGGTACGACGACCAGATCCTGGACACGATGGACATGTTCGATACAAGTACGCTGAGCAATTGGCATGCGATCACCGGTGGCGCCAACATTCCTGCCCTCAACAACCTACTGCGTGATTTCAACATCGAGTTTGGCAACGGCGCCGTCTCCAGCTCGGCAGTCTCCTTGCTCTCGAATGAGAGCACTCTTTCGTTTCCTTACTGGTCGGGTTCGTACCTCACAAAGTTCCCCGTTGGTGGCTACTTGGGCCGCATCGACGCTCTTGACCAGAGCGCCATGACGCTGAACCAGACGGAGTCGTACCTGAGCGACATCCCAGTGCTCGGATTGTACCAGGTCCCGTCTCGCAATGGCGGCCGCATTGCTGTCTTTGGCGATAGCTCGTGCATCGATGCGAGCGTGCATCCTGCGTCCTCGGGCTTCCAGCACTGCTTTGACATGGTGCGGTCGCTCCTGCGGTTTACGAACGACGGGCAACTACCTGAGTCCACGAGTTCCATCACTGGCAGTGATACGCCTAGCCCGTCTTCAGCAAGGTCGAACCGAAAGCTCAATCTATCACTAGGGACTTCCAAGGCATCGTCGCCAAGGAAGATGCAGCAGTTGCAGTACTTGGATGTGGAATTCGTCGCCGACAGAACTTTCCCAAGTGTGTTTTCTCAAACGCCGTCGCCTTCGTCCAGTGAGCTTGGCAATGCCATGGAGCTTCGCACGATGGTGCCACCGCCAGCACACGTCGGTGGACGCCTGGAAGAGCTCAAGAAGCACTCCAAGGTGCTCCAGGCCAACGATATGCGGCCGACGCGCCAGAGCTTTTGCCATTTCTACCGCAAGCAGGAGTGCAACATGGCTACACGAGTCACTGTCCAGGTCGTCGAAGCAACGACCAATGTGACGCGTCACTAAAGTGAAGTTTTACACGATGTGGACCACATGCTTTGAATAATGTGGTCCACATCACGACATACGCTTTCTGGTCCAACCCCCAAAAGCGACCGAAATGAGCAACTTCGAAGCTATCGCGACGTCGGCGCCACTGCCAGCGCTCTACGTGGTGCTCTCGAACAAGAGCTCCAAGCAGAACCTCGGCACGTATCTGCGCACTGCGTCGGCCTTCGGCGCCACCCAGGTCGTCGTCGGTGCGTGACCATCCTCGTGGGTTCCTCACCATTGCTGCTTTTTTTCTTCTTTTGACTAACGCGCATGCTACCTTTTTTCCTGTTATTACGTGGCAGTTGGCTCGCTGCGCTTCGGGACCCATGGCTCGCATCGCGCGCATAAGTACGTGGACATTGTGCACTTTTACAAGTTTGACGAGGCGAAGGCGTACCTGAAGAGCAGAGGGTGCGACATTATTGGCGTCAAGCAGCACGCATCGTCTTCCGGTATGTTGGAGCTTCTACGTACTTTGCATGTGCTTTTACCTCAATGTCTCTCTCATGCAATCATTCTATGCGTGCGCGTTAAACGTAAAGCTACTCACCAGGCGCCTTTCCACGGCTCGACGGCGTTCGTGATTGACAACGAGGTCCCGGGGCTCTCGGATGATCAGCTCGCGATCTGCGACTCGCTCGTTCATGTCCCGTGCCACGGCGCGCAGGCGACGGCGTTGAGCCTGGATACCACGGTCGTCACGGCGATCGTGTTGCACAACTTCACGAAATGGGCGAAATTCCCGCCGCGGTCTATGGAAGAAACCAGCACGCAGGGCAAGTTTTTGCTGGATGCGTACCCGACGTTCAAGAAGGACGAACACAAGGCCGCCGAGCGCGAGCAACAGCGCATCATAACGGACCAGGAGCTCACGTACGGCGTGCCGAGGATGTTTGACGCCGACATGGCAGACTATTAGCTGATACATTATGTAGCTCAGCGCTGCCAAATACGGGTAGAGAAAAAGAGAAAACAAAATACATTACTCGCAAAGTTAAGTTAGTGGTGGATGCACGTGTCTGTGTGGTCTACGAATCAAACGTACGTACACACACGTCCGCAGCAAGTCCATCAATGCATCCATCAATTGTACCGTGGCGTTTCCCTCACTGACGGCGTTTCGGATTGGCGGCGGTCGCTTGGCTTGTCTGGTGTGTGTTCTTCCGCGTCGCGAAAAACGAGAGGCGAGGCTGACTGGGGGAGTTTGCCCTTGAGTTTCCCCAGTAGTGGGTAGTACTAGTAGTAATAATGCCTAGGCGGCGGCGCCAAAGCCCATGAGGTGCGCGTCGAACGCGCGCTGCGCCTTCTCCTTCTGTAACCTTTCCAGGAGCGTCGACTCACAGAGGCGGCACGTCTTTATCTTGTCGCGGCGGTCTTCCGGGGACCGCGTGAACGGGATCATGTCGGGCACCTGCGTGCGCTTGAGGCAATCGACGCAGTAGATGAGTCCGCAATGATAGCAATTGCACTGGTGGCGTGACACTTTCATGCCGACCATTCTCTTGAGAAAATTTGAGACCACTTTCTTCGGACTCAGCAGCGTCTGATTGCACAGCATGCACTTGTTGCGCTGCGACTGCGGAACATAAGTCGGCGGACTGTGGATGCTGCGCACCATGAACCGCTTGATGCGCTTCGACGCGACCTCAAAGCACATGAGTCCGTCCTGGTTCAGCGCTGTCAGCGACGCACGGAACGCCACAAGCACGCCCGAGATGACGCCGAAATCGCGGCGCGCCGCGATGTGCAGCAACGACGACCTTTCGATCTCGGTATCCGGGTCCGCCCCATACTCGAGCAGCTTGAGGAGCACCGTCGGGTTGTCGATCTTGAGCGTGAGCATATGGACCGCGATGGGCGTCAGGCCGCGCTTGTTCTTGATGTTGACGTCCGCGCCCGCCGTGAGCAGACTCACCATCATCGGCATGCACTGTGGTCGTCGCCACGAGCCCGCAGCGAAATGGAGCGCCGTGTTGCCGTTGTTATCCTGCACATTGATGATCTCATCCGCGTACCCGTTCTCGAGCACCGCATCGAGCACCTGGCAGTCGCCCTTGCGCACCGCGATATGCAGCGGGCCCTGACCGTGGACCGGTTCGCGGAGGCCGAGCAGCACGGACGAGATATTCGAGCCGGTGCTCGTGATGCTCGCCGTCGACGTCTCGGAGCTCTCGGCCAGGATCGAGTCGCGCACGTTGTATCCGCGCTTGTTGAGGATGCCCACAATGTTCTTCTGGAAGACCTCCTCCGCATTGAGCCGCGACGACGATTTGCGCGGAGGCGTCGGCAGGCTCACGTCGCTCGTGCGCGTGTCCGAGCCGCCGCTGTACGTGTCGCCGCCGCCGCCGTCCATGTACCGGTCGTCATCCGTCGGCAGGAACATTTGGTCCTCGTGCGCGTCGCCGTACTTGTCCACGAGCACCTCCATCTCGCGGGTCTTCTTCTTCAGGGCGGGAAAAACCGATACTGACTGACTGGGTTTCCCTTTGGATTTTTTTTGCCGTGCGCACGCACGCACGTCAACGCGACTGGTGGAGTGCCGAGACGCAGAGAAAGCGCAACCAGCGTCCAAGTCGTTTTAGGACGCGGCTGCCGTAGGAATAGGACGCCGTGGCGCAGCAGGGGATATGGGGGAGCGTTGGTATCGCGCGCGCGCACTCGCTGATGGGGTGGGCAGGCGGGCGATCGATCGGGAACTGGGCGCTTGCTGCTCAGCGCTTGTTTCTATTCTAGGACCACGAAGAGAAGGAGCGAACGTTCCAAATAGTTTGTGTCTACGGCCACTTGCTCGCTTTGTATGGGAGTTTGTATAGCCATGAAAAATGGGTGCAGACGATGCTGTACGGGTTTGTGTGTGTTGAGGATAAAGAGACTGATACCTTTATATTGTGGGTAATTTGTACTCAAATCAGACTTCAAAACAAGAGATATACCCTTTTTAGTATTCTTAATGGAATTTGATACTTATTATGACAGGCGGAGAGTGTGTGCAGTGGGATCGCCATGGAAAAGGAGCAGAAACCATGAAGCCGATGCCAGCTTTTCGGCGACTAGGGGTAGGAGGAATCTCCTGACCGTCCACCTGACCCAAAAATTCCCCATGTGGGGCCAGAACGAGGACAGCGGATGCCTCATCATTCCCAAAGTAGAGTGGCAGACACCACTTGTGGGCATATCTAGGACAGAAATGTAGCCACTTGGCGGCTCCTCACACGTCTGTACTATAAATAACGCAATCGCGACGATGAATCTTTATTAATGCATAAAAAAATCATTCCATGTAGTTTAGCATTTAGCCTGTCGTCCGCTGCTTCTGAAGTTTTAGCAAGTACCCTTACCTGGACTCAGCATCTTTTGCGTTAAAACCAGATGTGCGTTATTCTGAAGGAGATCGCGCCGAGTTCCAAAAGATCCTTCCCCTCATCCACCCATCAGCCAGTGACATGTTGGGTCGCGGCCACCACACGGTTGGTTAATCGTACGTGTCGCTGCCGGAAGGACGCCGCCGTGTCCGAATCATCGGCATCCCCGATTTGGTCACACGCGCGTGACGACATGCGGCGGTAATTCCTGCTAACTGCACGATCTTCTGGACTGAAGCCAGAAGTGGCCTCACTCTCGTTCAATTGTACCCCCGTCCTCCCTTGCTCGAATGAGCGCGTTTTGATTGGCCAAAAGCCGGAGTTTACATTTAGCCAAAAGAAGGTGAGTTTGTGGTATCCCAGCACAGAAACAGGTGATATCGTAATCCAGGTTTGTAGCCATTGTATTTGACGACCAAGAAAACAAAAGCTGAAACAAGGTGTGTGAACATTTATGTTCAAAACACGGTGTAATACAAGTATCAACACATAAAACCTGGTGGTATCAACCCGCCTGATTTTCTACTGATGATGGGTTGACGCCATCTGGATGAGTGTATCAGTCGGTATGGATGGCTTCGAGCATCCGCCCGAGTGCGAGCCGCGCACAAGATCGGATTCCTGAGATTTCCCCCTGGTTCTCCCTTCCTCCCTCAATCCTTCCTCATGCTCTGGACGCGCTCGCTGCTCGTGGCGTCCGCGCTCGTGGCCGCCGCGACGCACGCCACCGAAGACCGCTGCACAGCCATCCTCGTCGGCGCCAAGGTACGTTTTGTGCATGCGAATGCAGCAGCCATGTGGGTGCTTTTCTCCACTGAACCCAATGGCAAATAAAACAAATAAAACTAAAAATTATATATGCGTATGGGTGTGGGTTGGGGTGATGATGGTGAACTGACGCGATAGGCGTCGACAACAGGCGCGCCAATGACGACGCACACAAACGACTGCTCGTCGTGCGACTTCCGCATCGTCAAGGTGCCCGCGCAGCTGCACGCGCCCGACGCGCTCCACGACGTCGTGCTCGCGAGCTTCGACTACCCGCGCTACGGTAAATGGCCGTAGATAGCGTCATGCGCGCGCATCATACGCACGCTCCGGTGCTGATGACGTCTGTCTGTCTGTCGTATTTTTATTATCAGTTGGAAGCGCGCGCGGCAAGGAGTACCTGCCGGAGAACCTGGACGCGCGGTTCCCGAACCGCACGGCGACGCCCGTGCTCAGCACGATCCCCGAGGTGAACGAGACGTTCGCGTACATTGACGGCGCCTACGGCATCATCAACGAGCACCAGGTGGCGATCGGCGAGTCCACGTGCGGCGCGCGCTTTGTGAGTAAGCCCATCACGCAGGGTGGCGCTGCACTCTTCGATGTTGCTGCGCTGTCGCGCATTGCGCTGCAGCGCGCCAAGACTGCGCGCGCCGCGATCCGCATCATGGGCGACCTCGCGGTCCAGTACGGGTACTACGGCGCGGAGTGGGAGGGCGACGAAGTGTACGCTGAGGCTGGCGAAGCGCTCACGGTCACGGACGCGACGGAGGCGTGGATGTTTCACATCTTGCCAGATGACACGGGCAAGTCGGCGATCTGGGCCGCGCAGCGCGTGCAAGATGACCACATGAGCGCCGTCGCGAACCAGTTTGTGATCCACGAGATGGATCTGAACAATACGGACGCGTTCCTGGCGTCCGACAACATCTACGACGTCGCGCTGCGCAACGCGATCTGGAACCACTCGGAGCCGTTCGACTTTACGCGCATCTACTCGCAGCCGCGCGCCGAGGGCCACCAGTACTACTCGACGCGCCGCGTCTGGCGGTTGTTTACGCTCGCAAACCCGAGCCTCAACCTATCGGCGGAGACCGACGTGTTCTCGAGCGACTATCCGTTCTCGGTCAAGCCGGCACAGACGCTGTCGCCACAGGACATCATGCGCTTCCAGCGCGACCACTACGAAGGCACGGCGTTCGACATGACCAAGAGCCCCGCGGGCGGCCCCTACGGCGACCCGGACCGGTACGACGGCGGCGTGAACGGCAACATGACCATGGACGACGTGACGTCGGGCTCCTTTGAGCGCGCGATCTCGATCTTCCGCGCCAGCTACTCGTTCGTGTCGATCTTGGACCCGGCGAACGCCGACAACGCGTACATCTGGTTCGGCCAGTATGCGCCGCACGCGACGTCCTATACGCCCGTCTACGCCAAGGTGAGCAGTATCCCAAGCCAGTACACGCGCGGCTCACTCCATGCGTTCGACCGCGAGTCGTCCTTCTGGGTGCACGCAGTCGTCGGCAACTGGGTCGCGCGGGTCTACAAGTACGCGCACCCATTCGTCCAGAAGGTGCAGTTGGAGCTCGAAGACCTCGTGAGCAGTCTGCAGTCCGACCTGCTCAGCGAAGCCACGCGCGTGAAGCAGCACGAGGGCGACGCAGCCATGGTCGCGTTCTTGACCGAGCAAAGTGCGCTGTTTGCGACGCAGAGCCACCGCACGTTCTCCGAGCTGTTCGAGTACCTCGTCACGGTCTTCCACGACGGCTACCAGATGTCCAACATGTTCTCGACGACGCACTTGACCGCGACGCCACTCTTCTACCCCAAGTGGTGGCTCCAGCAAGTCGGGTATTACGGAAGCAACAAGGCGGAGGAGGAGGCACCGGAGGAGAGTGGCGATGACACCATTGCGGTGCCACCGGCAGTAGGCTTGCCGTCTATTGCTCCAGCCACAGCTGAGGTGACGGACAAACCAACCGTTGCGCCAGCGACGACGCAGCCACCAGTCACGTTCGTGCCGCTCTCAACGCAACCACCAGCAACGTCGCTTCCTCCAGTGACGTTCCTGCCGCAAACGCCTCGTCCAGTTGTGGCAACGTCTGCACCGTCGCCCACCGCATCTGCCGAGACGGTGCGTGTGCGCTCGGGCGGAGACGTCGTCACTACGACGACTGCATCGTCGTCGCACCACCAGGTCTCGTACTGGATGGCCACCCTCATCGCGGTCGTCTCGCTTGGTCTTGGAGTCGTCATCGGTCGCTGCTCCAACCGATTCAAGAAGTCCGGCTACCGTCCAATCCGCTAAGTGCGGAGCTGTAGCGTGGCGTGTATGTGTGTGCTTATGTTTACCATCTCACTGATTGGCATGCCAGCAGCATCCGATAATGTCCATCTCGGTTGGTCAAACTGAATGGCAATTACACCGTTTTTCGTGTTTACTAGTTTGTCCAGTTGACCACAGAAGCTGCTGCAGAAATATCAGATAAAGAAAGATGATTCTGGAGCTGTGACTGTGACGAGCCAATGCTGAGAACGGCAAAAAAGACAATGCCGTAGATTCAGTGTGCAGATGACGCGCCTTTCGGTCATGGACGCTCATACGAGAAGGTCTACACTTCCCGTGGTCGCGCTTGACCTTGGCTTTGGCAAAACCACACTCAATGGCACTGCCATGGCTACCACTCGAGCCACAGAAGCCTCAACCGCAAGAATGTTGCCGTGTAAAACGAGTGTCCTCAGCTCGCCAGTCAAACACCGAATTTTCTGGTGCATGACGTCCGCTCACGTGGTACTCAAGTGGACGAATTCGGGTACAAACGCACAAGAGATACAATATGCAGCCTCAGCGAGTGCTCACGCGCGCTGAAGGGCATCTCTCTCGCTCGCTATGTTGTAATGGGGCTCCCATTACATGGGTTCTCGGGTCAGGAGAGTGTGGATTCACCCACATGGGTTCTACCGCCTCTTTCAACCCCACCCACTACGTACAGTTCAGGACACATTAATATGTGTCATGTATGAACACTGTACGTAATCAATTGCATATTAGCCAATAGGACTAATCCATTAATATTTAATACCATTGGATGATAGTCGGACTGGACATCTGACTATCTACCAATGAGAGGCACCATAGGTTTCAGTCAGAACGATTGCATGTTAGCACTTTAAAAGTCTAATTCACTTCTCGTTTTGTACGCTGCTGCGCAAAGCTCCAACCTTCCTCTTGGACACAGCGTTATCGCTGTGCCCTTTCCTCCCGCGCGCTTCCTCAAAGCACATATACGCAGTGTAACAGGTAATCTCGTTACAGAGAGAGAGGGAGAGGAATGAGTGGCGAGCAGGACTGGATGATTGTCCTGTAAGCATAATTGGGAGTACGTTCCTTGTTCGCCATTTTTACGGGATTATGTTCCTAGTTTGGGATCACTTCTCCTCAACAGGGTCGAACTTGGAAGTGCAACGCATCACATCAAACGTCTGTCAGTAGGGTAGTATGATGAATCATTTTTATTTTTGATATGTAGTCGAAGAAGAACAAACAGAACCTACGTGGAGCGGAAAATGAGATATAATGAATGCCATTTTTTGCCACAGACACCACTGTAGGTGTCACGTTGTGGCTGTACAAGCCAATCCAACCCCTATCCATGCGTTTTAGTCAGCATCCTTTGGCTCATGGCAACTACGAGACGCCCCACTCACACCAGATCAGCCCAGATCGATTCCGAGCTGAGCTCACTCTGCAATTTACCGCAAGCAGGACGGATTCAAGTGGACAAAGTCACGCGGATATGTTCATGCATCACATCCCGATTTTGCAAACTGCAGACTCAACGGTCAGTACCGACTACGGGTTTGCAGGCTTCAGTACCGCCGTTGTGTTTTGGTTGAACCTGTCGTTCGTGATCCTGTACCATGCGTACTTGGGACAGCTTCTCGCGTACGCTTTACCAAGTGCAGAGGTGGCGGTTCTCGTTGGCATGTTGGTGACGTCGATCTGCTTTCTGTTCATGGGGTTCGTTCCACCAGCGAGCGCGATACCGTCTGGATACAAGTGGCTCTACAACATCATTCCGCACCGGTATTCGTTGGCCGTGCTGGTCGCACTTGTGTTCACTGACTGCCCTAGCGATACAACTTTTGATTCCGCGACTGGCGCATTCATCAACGTTGGCACTGAGCTTGGCTGTCAGCCACTGCAAAACACTCCGATCGCCTACGGTAATATCACGGTCAAAGAGTTCATCGAAGACGTGTTTGAGATGAAGCACGACGATTTGTGGACCAACTTTGCCGTCGTGGTCGGGATTACGGTGCTGTTCCGCGTGCTGGCGCTGCTGAGTCTTCGGTTCATCAATCACAGAAAGTCCTGAGTAGTTGGACCAATCTGCATTTATTTGTGTTCGCAAAAGCAGCTCCACGTTGCATAGCTGTCGTGTTTCTTTATCACCGTTCTGCGGCTTTCACTGCAGGCATTAACATATCTTGGCGCCAAAAAATACAATATATGCAAATCTAGACACCTCATAGCAAATGACGTATCTTTTTTTAAATGTTCATTCAAGGGATTCAAGAATGTATACTGTGGTATGTCTATGACGCGAGCCAAGAGCATGAGCACCACCGCGCGGATTGATGTGACGAAGAAAGTCCTTGAAGCGTTCAATCGGCACAGACGTTGTACGGCCTACACAGACTGCATCCCACAGCGTGCGACCACAAGCTCTGACCCCACCACCTACACCTCAAGAAGTAGGGCCCCTATCCATTCGTAACTAATCATACATAATATGTGCCATCTTGACACGGTGTACACTTGCCATGGGCTCGAAGAAGAGAGCGCCAGTTGTACCAGACTGCAAGTCTAGAGTAGTGCGAATGCATGCCCCATACACGCAACTGCGCTGACCCACGCGCACGACCTTGGATGACACAGACAAAGACCCCGATGCGCGTTCGTTTGCATCTCTCCTTCCTTCATGCTGCTCGCTCAAATGTGGCGCACGAAGAGAAACAGGGTAAAAATAACCACAACGAAAACCTTAACGAAAAAAGAGAAACCAAAACCATTTTGTATAATTTCGGGTTTTATTTCAGCATTTAGAGAGATTGCCATTCTTGCCGTGATGATTCAATTATGTTTCGTTTCTACAGTACTCATGTTGCCTCTTAACACCAGCTTCTTGACCCGTTCGTAACGGAGTCTGTTCGTGCTGCTATAGTGAGCAGTTGCAATCCCTTAACCTCCTTTCAAATGACCTCGACAAATACACAAGAATCTTGTGTATCATCGAGGTCATTTGAAGGTGTCTTAGTCAAGGGCACTTGATTTGCCGTCCTTTTTGTTGTGTCTCCCTATCATACAACTCGCACTTCGCGAAGCTGGGTAGTGAGGTAAGATAGGCCCACATGAAAAAAATCACACACTCCACAAAACTGGTTGCGTTTGTACTTTTGCATTGCGCCAAGTAGCCATGTATGAGTGCAGAAAACGTGGAAACTGATCATCATTGCGTTCCTTCCTTGAAGTAGAGAATGACAAACGCACCAACTCACATTATCTCTGAGGCTCTCGGTAAGGTTTTTGGTTCTACGAAACTCTGTAAATGGCATCCCTGCGGAAAGTGTATTGGCATCCTGCTTACAACCTCGAATTTGCTGCTTCCTGCATGCAAAAAGGGACTCTCAACTATACCAGTCAACGATTGGTTTGAAATGAGACTACTTTTATCTACTGTGAATCTTGTTGTCATGAAGAAAACTCAGTCGGATTCAAACTCACTCCAGTGGCTTCAAACTCGTGCGTCAAAATGTACCTTTTGCTTCGTCCGTGCCAGCAATAGCTGCAGCTCAGGGTCGTCTGGTCGTTAGGCTGGTTGGCTGCTGCTGACAGGGAAGAACAAGAGAGATGCATTCGTCGTTTAGACGATAACGCCTACACGCGCACCGAGAAAATTGAAGGCGATGAGGTAGGATCACGCACGCACCCACAGATACCCACAGATGGCGAGTTTGGCGTGTGCCTCTCTGCGACGAACAATATCGGTTTTCCTGGTTGTCGGTGGTGTTTAATACCAAAAAATGGCAGGTTTCTCATCCTGCATTTTGAAAACAAAACGACCTACCCACTTGGAGTCACAAATCAGGTGTGGTAATAGTCGCACTTTATCTGACCAACTGCAACTTTATTCTCATGGGGATCAAAATTAATTTGGCCGCACATAAATGAATCAGGGCTATGATTTACTCAAGTTGTGTGCTGGATACAAGTTAAGAGCCTATTTGGTAGCGGCCGTTTATGATCGTAAATAACGATATTCGCATTTTTTCTACTCAACAGTCAAATTGTGCCCTGTTTCTCAACACCTACAGCGACGAATTAGACTACGAAATAATTTTCAATTATAATCCCCTACCCCGTATAAAACATTTACCTCAGAGCATGAATATCAAATGATATTGCTCAGGTAGGCTTAGCGCATGGTTTTAACGACACTTCACAGAACTTTGCGCATAAACAAAACATCTTTCGCAATATTTTATGACAGCAAAACAGACTCGAAGTATTCACGCACTTCTCGACCTTGTTGACTTCTGGGCGAGAAGCATATGGCATTTGTCCATTTGCCGCACTTCCCTCAACAGAAACATGCGGGCCTCCGTGACTGATTGCAGAAAAGGCGAAATAAATGTGACGTCGCAAGAATGCAACGCGGCATCTTCGATGTTGACAGTATGGATATCCCACTGTACCAAGCCTTTATGTTGCGTCTTTCTCCGTTTTGGGGTCGTCGCTCGCCATTCGCAGTGTGCCGATCCCAGTATTAATTCCACACCTCAGTTGTTTTATCAAGCGCCCTTCAGTCGCCGGAGCAATTCCCTCGGGAACGTCACACTAGACTCATTTCGTAATTCATCGTGAGCTGGATACATTGGGGTTGGCAATCCTGCACCAACGCGAAAGATGTCAACGCCTCGCATACCAATTCTGCAGGCCGTCAGCCCTGACGACAGTGGAGGGAACGATGATATTCTAACGAACGGATTGGAATCCCATGATCGCCAAGTTTATCTAGAACAGCAGCTTCAGCATGGATCTGGATCAGCCGAGGACCTGACGGCGCCCGGATCAACCGCACTACACTATTACATCAAGACTAAGCTTGACACAGCCCTTGGCCGCGATCTCCCACAAATGGAAGTGCGAGTCCACGATCTCTCTGTCACCGCGAAGTTGGTTGCTGGTGCAGATAATAGCAAGACGCAGCTCCCGACCATCGCGAACGAGCTCAAAGCTGGACTCAATGGCTTATTCACGAAGGAAACGGTTGTGCACAAGGAGATCTTGAAGAACATCAACGCTGTGTTCAAGCCAGGCACGATGACGCTGGTGCTTGGACAGCCTGGCTCGGGCAAATCATCACTGATGAAGATCTTGAGCGGACGATTTCCGATGGAGAAGAACATCAAAGTCGACGGGTACGTCACGTACAATGGTCAGTTGCAGCAAGATATCATCAAGCGACTGCCGCAGTTTGTTGGTTTCGTGCCTCAAAAAGACAACCACCACCCGACTCTCACGGTGAAAGAGACCCTCGAGTTTGCCCACACGTTCTCCGGTGGCGAGCTTCAACGGCGAGGCGAAGAGCTGCTGACCAACGACACTCCCGAAGAAAACAAAGCTGCTCTCGACGCATCCCAAGCCCTGTTTTCACATTATCCTGATATCGTGATCGAGCAGCTGGGGCTTCAAGAGTGCCAAGGCACGATCATCGGTGACCCGATGCTTCGTGGTGTCTCCGGCGGCGAACGCAAGCGCGTGACGATGGGCGAAATGCAGTTCGGCATGAAGCACGTGGCGTTCATGGATGAAATCAGTACGGGCCTCGATAGCGCCGCGACCTTCGATATCGTCAGTACCCAGAGAAGCATCGCCAAGAAGCTTCGCAAGACCATCGTCATGTCGCTGCTTCAGCCGACGCCCGAAGTGTTTGCCATGTTCGACTACGTGATGATCTTGA
>GL376602.1:230089-252867 GCA_000143045.1 Globisporangium ultimum DAOM BR144 | reverse complement strand
TTTATAATGTAGTGTCAGGAACCATAAGCTCATTCAATTCAGTTGCAATTTACCTCAAGTCTTCAAGTCGCTCCTCCTCCTCCCTCCAAGTCGGGAGATCGCTTCCTCGTTCGCGCTAAGGGTGTAAGCCGTGTTTGAGGGACTGTCGTAGTACAGCGCCCTCTTACAGTCTCCACGCGTCGTATATGAATTGCGTGAATGCGTTCAAGCATCTGATGCGGGAGTTCTACGGAGACGACTATTCTCAGTATCCATGCATTCCGTCCTACATCGGTGCACTAGAAAAGAACGGACACAAGGCGTGTTGTGAAATTGTTGCTGGGACTTTTTCTCGGTTGGCAATCGTTTACCGGGAAGGAATTCAGGCGTTTTCCCAATATGCTGATCGCGGCCTCAGTATTGACGGAACGTTCTTGAAGACACTGGTCGGTGGCACACTGCTCGTTGCTTGCTTTCGAAACGGGTCGAAAGTGACGATGCCTAAGCGCGTGTTGCGTATGGCAATCGAATGTGATGATTTCCGAGGTGAAGACGAGTTTATAGCACTCGACCTCGATGACAAGTTTGATCTGATTCTGGGAATGCCCTGGTTGAGAAGGTACCAACCGAGCATTGACTGGAAGAAGAAGAAAATCAGCGTCGACAAGCAAGTCGACGAAGACCTCGGCTGTGTGGTAGCGGGAGAGGTGATTTGGGCATATACATCTGTTGAAGATGTGTCTAATGAGAGTCAGGCGTGCGAGTCGACCAAAGAAGAAAAATCGTCGCGAAAGTCAAGCTGCAACTCTAACTCTGAAAGAAAGGGACAGAAGAAATAGCGCTGCTCAACAAGGCGCACATAATTCAGGCATCTTCGTTGATTTTCATCTTTGCATCAATTTCACACACTTGGCGTATGACAAGGCTTTCGATCGGCACATTCATTCTTTATATGCAGATTGTTATCACATATTCGTCTACACTGTGACTCGTCTGAACAAAACGGCCAAAGAAAGCGCAGACGTAATGCGGTAATGGTCAAATGGGATGCGCTCAAGGATAAACGGCTGTATTTGTGAAGACAAATTACGCCACAAGCAAAAGGATATTTTATCGCTATACAGTGTTAGTATAAAACCATTCGCAAATTGCGAGAACACCCCCAAGCTAAGTCTTCACCTTTAATCGTACTATAGGTTCCAGCATTTCGCCAGTTTTCTATATGCCCACATCAGCGCTGCGGAGGTACCACCAACCTGATATTGTCTGAAATCTCATCGGTATAAATAGTTGCATTTGGTTGGCACTTCTAAAACCAATTTCAATCTATCTGTTTCTGGTGAAAACTACAACCAAGTTAGTTGATTTTGTAGCGAATAAGTTGTATGTCATCTGGATGCGTAACTTACTTGATACCGTGATATTTTATGTGATAATATTTCAAAAGGGGCATATTTTTTTATTTACACTTGAAAGAGAGGCATATTTTTTATTCCCTTTTTTTAAATGCACAGGACATCGGTCATCATTGATCATTAATATAATGCAACATTTTCAAATTGTGGTGCATATTCACAATTTTTCAAAACACGGTGGATTGACGAAATGACAATAAGACGACCACTATGTTCGTCAGCCTGTTATGCACACAAGCGAATAGTAGCCAATTAATGGCAAGCATGTAATGGGGAGCCCCATTACATGGGTTCCCGGGTCGGGAGGGTGTGGGTTGTCACCCACATGGGTTTTATCACCTCTTCCGAACCCACCTACTACGTACAGTTGGTAGCACATTAATATGTGTCATGCATGAACACTGTACGTAGTCAATTGCATATTAGCCAATAGGACTAAGCCGTTAAGATTTAATACCGTTGGATTATAGTCGAACTGGACATCTGACTATCTACCAATGAGAGGCACCGTAGGTTTCAGTCACAAGGATTGCATGTTAGCACTTTAAAATTCTAATTCACTTCTCAATTTGCACGTTAACGCGCAAAGCTCCCTCTCTTTTCTCTGGGCACATTGGAGCATGTGCGTGTGTTCGACTGAAGGTAATTAACTACTCTGTTCTCTTATTTTTTTCCTATTGTCCTATATGTTTTGTAACGGGATTTGTTACACGACTTACACGTGCGCTGAGGAAGCGCAAGTGAGAGGAAGGGCACAGCGGTAACGCTGTGAGCACTATGAGCAAACGCATCCCAGTTTCCGGTGTTCAAACGTTGCATACGCTCATCGCTGCCTTCTACGATAATTGACTTGCTTTTGTATGCCTTTTTCGGTGAAGAGTGATGGTGCAGTTTTCTCCATAATTTTGGCAAATCTGAAACCATACAAATTTAAGTCAAATGAAAACCTGTCTTTTTTGCGCCGAGTAGATTAGGCTTCTCCACCTATTTTTGTAAAAAGCGCAACCGGCTTTTATCATTTTACCATTTCCGTACATAACCGAGACAACAGAGATAATTACTTCAATTGACCAATTAGATTATCGAATTTGACGGGTGGCCGCATCTAACCAAACTTTACGGTAGTGGGATGCTGTGTATTTAGCTTCATTATAAATTCGTAAGCTTATTTCGGCTCTGTTCTCTCGGCTTCGTTACTGTACTAATCAGCATCAAATTATTTATGATCGTCATCGTCAGCTATACCAAAAATCGTTAAACCTGTTTGGAGGAAAATATCACTTTAGTGTCATCTGATTGGTAGAAATATCGGATAACCGCTCACCTTCAAAACTATACACCAGTTGACTGCTCATAAAACAGCCGTGCAGGTTGTGAGCTAAACACCCCGAGAGTGGAGCTGATTAGTACAGGAGCCGTACTCATCATCACTAGTCTGCGCCAATCAGAATGCTCCACTTGACACCATATTAGGAGGAGCGGGCGTGTGGTAATCCTGGCCACCATGCACGTACAAATGCATGAGATCTACACTCCGATCGCTCTTCTGTTTGCTTATACCAGGAGGAGGCGCGCCGACCACATTCCCTGACCTTCTCATTTCTAGATTAACACTGTCCTGCAACAACGACGACAGCAACATCTGCGCTTGAACAACCCACTCTTGCTCTTCGATCGCGTTATCAAGCAGCATGGCGGAGCGAATGCCGCAAGTCCCTGGCAACAAGGAGCAAATTACGTATGCGTCCGGGAAGAACCTGATGGTACAGGGCTCGCATGCCCTCAATGACCATGTCTCGAGCAAGCTGGAAGCCGCTTTGGGTCGCGCTCTCCCACAAATGGAGATTCGCTTCAACGATCTGTCGCTCACGGCTGAGATTACGGTCGCGTCTACTGATCCAAACATCAAAGCGGAGCTACCTACGATTGCGAATGAGTTGAAGAAAGGATTCGCAGGTTTGCTGGCCCAGAAGAGCGTGATGCGCAAAGAGATCCTCAAGAACGTCAGCGGGGTGTTCAAGCCTGGCACCATCACCTTGCTTCTTGGCCAGCCTGGCTCGGGCAAGTCGGCATTGATGAAGATCTTGAGTGGACGCTTTCCTGTCGAGAAGAACATCACAGTTGAAGGCGAGGTCACGTACAATGGACAGGCTCAGCCAGAGCTCAAGAAGGTGCTGCCGCAGTTCGTTGCGTATGTGAATCAGCGCGACAAGCACTACCCGACACTGACCGTGAAAGAGACGCTCGAGTACGCGCACACTTTTACTGGCGGTGAACTGACTCGCCGAGGAGAAGAGCTCTTGTCTCGGGGGTCTCCAGAGGAGAACAAGGCGGCACTAGAAGCCGCCCAAGCTATGTTTGCTCACTACCCCGAAGTCATCATCGAGCAACTCGGGCTCCAGAACTGCCAAGACACCATCGTTGGTGACGCCATGCTTCGTGGAGTGTCTGGCGGTGAACGCAAGCGTGTGACCACGGGAGAGATGGAGTTTGGTATGAAGTACGTGACGCTCATGGACGAGATCAGTACGGGTCTCGACAGCGCGGCGACATTTGACATCATCAAAACCCAGCGCAGCATCGCCAAGAAGCTCCGCAAGACGGTGGTGATTGCATTGCTCCAGCCATCGCCCGAAGTGTTTTCTTTGTTCGACGACGTGATGATCCTGAACGCCGGCGAAGTGATGTACCACGGGCCGCGTGAACAGATTGTGGACTACTTTGAGGGTTTAGGTTTTGAGTGTCCACCAGGACGTGACGTTGCTGACTATCTGCTGGACCTTGGGACAAAGGAGCAGGGGAAATATGAAGTTTATCCGCCCCGACATGACCACCCCAAGCATCCTCGTTATCCAAGTGAGTTTGCGGAGGTATTTCGTCGCTCAGCCATCCATGCGGATATGTTGAGTGCTCTCGTGGCACCGTACAACCCTGAGTTGCTGGAAAACGTAGGAATCCATATGGATCCGACACCCGAGTTCCACCAAACGTTCTGGCAAAACACGTGGACGCTGATTAAGCGAGAATCATTGGTGCAATTCCGGAATACGCCTTTCCTCATCGGTCGAACGATAATGGTGCTTATGATGGGGATGCTGTACTCGAGCACATTTTACCAGTTTGATCCGACCAGCATTCAAGTGGTGATGGGTCTTTGCTTCACTGCTGTGCTCTTTCTCGCGCTCGGTCAGGTAGCGCTTCTTCCGACGTTCATGGCTGCTCGAGAGATTTTTTACAAGCAGCGCGGCGCCAATTTTTATCGCACATCTTCGTACGTACTGGCCAACTCGCTCAGCTTGATTCCCGTGGCATCAGGTGAAGCGATTTTTTTTGGAACACTAGTGTACTGGATGTGTGGTTTCACATCGTCCGCGAGCTCCTTCATCGTGTTTGAGATGCTGCTCCTGCTGACCAACACGGCATTTGGCGCGTGGTTCTTCTTCCTGTCAGCGGCGTTACCGAACATCAACGTTGCAACTCCATTGTCCATGCTGTCGATTCTGTTTTCCATCTTGTTCACTGGTTTCGTGGTGCTGAAGAGTCAAATCCCGGACTACTTCATTTGGATTTACTGGTTGAGCCCCATGAGCTGGAGTATTCGTGCCATCGCAATCAATCAGTACCGCTCAGATGAGTTTGACGTGTGTATTTACAACGACATCAACTACTGTGAGCAGTTTGATGGGAAAACCATGGGCGAGTACTATTTGGGCCTTTTCGACGTTTCGACAGAGAAGGAGTGGATATTGTACGGCGTCATTTACCTCGCCGCGCTGTACTTCGTGTTCATGTCCTTTTCGTACTTCGTACTGGAATACAAGCGCTTTGAGAGTCCAGAAAACGTGAGCCTGACCAAGGTTGACGAAGACGACGGCAGCAGCTATGCACTGGTGACGACGCCAACGATGTCGTCCAACCTGGGATCATCCAACTCGAGTGGGGACCACGTTATGAATGTGCATGTAACGACCAACAAGAACTTTGTCCCTGTCAGCATTGCGTTCAAGGATTTGTGGTACACGGTGCCTTTGCCAAGCAATCCGAAGGAGTCGATCGATCTGCTCAAAGGGATCACTGGGTATGCACTCCCAGGTACGATGACAGCATTGATGGGGTCTTCGGGTGCTGGTAAGACGACGCTGATGGATGTGATCGCTGGTCGCAAGACCGGCGGCAAGATCCAAGGCAAGATTTTGTTGAACGGCTATGATGCAACCGACTTGGCCATCCGCCGTTCCACTGGCTACTGTGAACAAATGGATATTCACTCTGACGCGTCTACGATTCGCGAAGCGCTGACATTCAGTGCATTCCTCCGTCAAGACAGCAATATACCTAACAGCAAGAAGTACGACTCGGTGAATGAAGCTTTGGATTTACTCGATATGCATGACATTGCAGATCTGATCATTCGTGGCAGATCAGTAGAGCAGATGAAGCGGTTGACGATCGGCGTCGAGCTTGCTGCTCAGCCGAGTGTGTTGTTCCTGGATGAGCCAACGAGTGGCCTCGATGCTCGCTCAGCCAAGCTGATCATGGATGGAGTTCGCAAAGTAGCAAACTCGGGTCGCACCATCGTGTGCACGATCCACCAGCCTTCGTCAGAAGTCTTCTTCTTGTTTGATCAGCTGCTGTTGCTCAAGCGTGGTGGTGAGACGGTATTCTTCGGCGAACTCGGCAAGGATTGTCGCAACTTGGTGGGCTATTTCGAGGCGATTCCAGGAGTCTCACCACTCCCAACGGGATACAATCCAGCGACGTGGATGCTCGAATGCATCGGTGCGGGTGTGAGCAATGAAGTTGTCAACGACACGAATTTTGTGCAAATCTTCAACCAAAGCGAACTGAAATCTGCATTGGATGCTGAGATTACGAAGCCTGGTGTTGGTCACATCGCACCGGATAGCTCCAAGCTTCTCTTTTCGAACAAGCGCGCATCGGCTTCCACGACACAAATGAATCTTCTGGTGACGCGCTTTTTCGACTTGTACTGGCGCACCCCAACGTACACCTTGACGCGATTCATCTTGTCATTGGTGCTCGCGGTGTTGTTCGGGTTGGTGTTTGTGGATAATGAGTATGACTCCTACCAAGGTCTCAACTCGGGCACTGGCATGATCAGTTTGTCCATCGTCTTCAACGGGCTCATTTCTCTGAACAGCGTCATTCCGGTGGCGATCAAGGACCGTTCGTCATATTATCGAGAACGAGCATCGCAGACCTACAATGCGTTCTGGTACTTTATTGGCTCAACGTTGGCGGAGATCCCGTACGTACTTCTAAGTGGGCTGATCTACACGGTTGTCTTCTATCCAATGGTTGGTTTCACGGGGTTCAGCACCGGTGTACTCTACTGGCTCAACATGTCGTTGCTGATGCTGTACAACGCGTACTTGGGCCAGCTTCTCGCATTCGCGTTTCCGAGCGAAGAGCTCGCAATGGTCATGGCGATTTTAACCACCTCGATCTTCTTGTTGTTCATGGGTTTCAGTCCGCCGACGAACCAGCTCCCGTCCGGGTACAAGTGGCTCTACGATATTACGCCGCAAAAGTACTCGTATGCGATCGCCGTGTCGCTTGTGTTTGGCGACTGCTCAAGCGATGCACGATACGATGCTGCACTCGGCCAATTTGTCGACATGGGCTCTGAGCTTGGCTGCCAACCACTTCGAAACGCCCCGATTACCATGGATCAAGTCACTGTGAAGCAGTTCACTGAGGACGTCTTCGGCATGAAACACAGCAACATTGCTCGAGACTTTGCCGTTTTGATCGGCGTCACCTTGTTTTACCGTGTCTTGGCGCTATTGGCGTTGCGTTTCGTCAATCACCAGAAGAAGTAAGCACCATTGGTCCGGTCCATACGGACGAGTGCCGAGGCCCGTTTTTTTGCATTTTTACTGCACATTAGTTTTCTTTCCATTTCACTTTCAAGATGTCTCGATACATATTCTGCATTTCACACGACTTTTCTCTTGAGGATTTTGGCTCGTTCGCGAAATCACACGACGGGATTCTGTGTAATTCCATCGATAACTCCATCTTGATTGTGTTTGCTCTCAACACATGCTGTTTCTCTCCCTCTCTAGTTGGGACCAGCGAGCAGAGCGAAAGGTGCCTCATACTCTACCGCAGTGTCACTCGGAGGATGTCCAAGCTTTGGCCAGTGGGTAGTGGGTCACGTACGCGACCACACATATATAGCAAAATGCTGTCATACTGCAGGCAATTAGACAATCTTGCTGCCAATCTTGATAGGAGGATGCAGCCTTGCGGTTCTTCTTGTCCAATTCAACACAAAAATGGATTGCGGAGTTTTGGTTCTCAAATGGTGCATTTATTATCGAAAACTGCACTTTTGAAGGGAATTCACAAATGCATATTTATATATACGGATTTACCTGTGCATTTATCGGAATGCGTACATAATCGATCGGCAACTTCAACCCAGCACCAGCATTGATCATGCAAGTGGAGGTTCGATTTCTCACCATCGACACAGAAGACCATCACTCTTGCCAAAAGCCTGAGAGGTCCGCGCCGAGGGAACCTGCATTAGGTTCGCATTTCCGCAGAGGAGGGCAGGCGCGCGCATGGCGGCACTCCGCGGCCATGACACTAGTCTGAGCGTCGCGACGCCCCCATCGTCTGCGCCTGTTCTGGAAGTGATGCCCCCGCGAGCGCCAGACGGCGGTGACGCCCCGTGCTGCATGACGGTGCTCACATCTCCCAGCCTCTTCCGCTTCATCACGACGTTCATGCAAGGGCTGCCACTCGCGGTTCTGCAGTTCGAGTCGGCGCGCGTCCCGGCGTACAGGTTCCGCACCGCGGATGTGTTTCCGAAACGGATTGGACGACTGCCTCAGATCGCGGTCGCAGAAAACAACCGCAAGATGGTCGAGATGCTGTATGGATTGCATGCGTCGGCGCTCCCATATTACCGAGAGATGGCGAAGCTCGACTTCAAGGAGGTGTTGCATTGCGCGGCGTTCTTTGGACGGCTTGAGTTGCTGGAGTGGCTGGTGAGTAAAATGCAGATTAAGAGCAAAAACGATCGAGTGGAGCAGACAAAGCATTTAATGAAGTATGCTGCGCAGTCCGGGAATATCGAGCTGCTCGAGTGGGTACATCGTCGTTTTCCTGGGAAACTGTCGCGGCATGACATCGTGAACCAAGCGGGATGCGGAGAGCTGGCCGTCGTGAAGTGGATCTTCGATCACCAGTCCGGATACTATGGTGAAGCGATGTACGAGGCAGCGCGATACGGACGTCTCGATGTCGTGTGCTTTCTGCACGAGCAGAGTCCGGAGCCAACTGTCACGAACCCGTCGGCTATGGATGTCGCCGCAAAGAATGGCCATCTGAATATCGTCAAGTTCTTGCACTACAATCGCTCTGAAGAGTGCAGTACGCTCGCTATGAATAACGCTGCTGCATATGGTTATTTGGAAATCGTACGATTTCTTCATGAGCATCGTTCCGAAGGGTGCTCGACCGCAGCAATGAATTGTGCTGCTCGTGGCGGTCACCTGGGCGTTGTGGGATTCCTGCATGAACATCGGCATGAAGGGTGTACAATAAGCGCGATGGACTATGCAGCACGCTATGGTCACTTGGAGATTGTCCAATTTCTACATGGGCATCGCACTGAAGGGTGTAGCGCACAAGCCATGGACGACGCCGCCAAGTTTGGGCACTTCCATGTCGTCCAGTTCTTGCACCACAACCGTTGGGAAGGTTGTACAACGAATGCGATGGATGCGGCTGCCGCGCGAGGTGACCTGGATATTCTCAAGTTTCTTCACGACCACCGGAGTGAGGGCTGTACAACGGAAGCCATCGACATAGCCGCAGCGAATGGACACTCACTAGTCGTACACTTTCTCACAGCATATCGTCATGAAGGTTTTACGTATCGAGCGATCGCTGGGGCAACGAAGAATGGTCATGCGCATCTCGCCACCTTCCTGACCGCCGAACGAGCTGCAGTAGCGTCAAAACAGGTACGCAAAAACGCTCTTTCATCCATGCAAGAGTTTATGTCCAGACTACGTTAAGCGATGGCAGTGTCCTTGTGCTTGGCATCAACTATCGAAACAGTCGCTCTTTGTCAGTGTATTGTGGCGCCGTGTCGTCGATTTTTTTCTATACATGTAGGAAAATTGGTGAGTAGAACCTTTGTCCCTCTTTTTTATCAACAAACGGGTTCTTCCTCGCTGTGAATTCAAATGCTAATGTAAAACTGAAGGCTCATATCCTGACGTCAAAAAAATTGTGGGTGACAATGCTTGATATTTCGAGGCATGCCGTCCAATTGCTTGCGGTAATGAGGCTCTCACACAAAAATGGTTCCAAATCATTTGCATACTTTCTCCCTTTTTTCACAGTTCGCGGATGGGTCACTCAAAAGTATCAGTCACCTAAGCCCACAAACAACAAGAGGATGATAAATAATTCATACTTCAAAGAACCTTGTGTATGCTCTCAATGAAGAAGGCGACTGGTTTATCATCCGACTTTACAGCTCGTGAACTATAAACTAAAGTAGTATCAGCTTCCATTTCTACTCCACGCAAGTCGCTGGTCAACGAGCAAACGAGGAGACTGATGTCTCGTCGAGGATCGATTCATATATCTGTACCTCTTTTTCTGGGACAGCTAAGTGGGAGAGTGCAACGAGTGCGTTTTTGTTTTTCGTTTTCAGCCATCGCTGGATCCCTTTTGCTGGCAGATCGCAATACACCGAATCGCAGTCGCCACTCCCTTCTATGCTTTTCAGTTCGCCTCTTTTGGTCTACAGCCTTTGGCAAACACATCTGAGCAGCTCACGACCGCCCTGGTGAGATAATACAAGACGTGATTTCATTATGCAATTCATAGACTGCTGAGCACATTGGAGCTGCCAAAGTTTCACTGACAAGTGAAGATATCCATGTATCGCATCCCAATTTTGCAGGCTTCAGTCTCAACCGCCAGCAGTGAATACAGAGGCGACAACGATGATGAGTATGAAGCCTCTTCTGACGACTTGGAGTTGTTCGACCACCAAGTTTACCAAGAAAAGCAGCTTCATCTTGGATCTGGCAAAGATCTGATGGCGCACGGATCAACCGCACTACACTATTACATCAAGACTAAGCTCGACACAGCCCTTGACCGCGATCTCCCACAAATGGAAGTGCGAGTCCACGATCTCTCTGTCACCGCGAAGTTGGTTGCTGGTGCAGATAATAGCAAGACGCAGCTCCCGACCATCGCGAACGAGCTCAAAGCTGGGCTCAATGGCTTATTCACGAAGGAAACGGTTGTGCACAAGGAGATCTTGAAGAACATCAACGCTGTGTTCAAGCCAGGCACGATGACGCTGGTGCTTGGACAGCCTGGCTCGGGCAAATCATCACTGATGAAGATCTTGAGCGGACGATTTCCGATGGAGAAGAACATCAAAGTCGACGGGTACGTCACGTACAATGGTCAGTTGCAGCAAGATATCATCAAGCGACTGCCGCAGTTTGTTGGTTTCGTGCCTCAAAAAGACAACCACCACCCGACTCTCACGGTGAAAGAGACCCTCGAGTTTGCCCACACGTTCTCCGGTGGCGAGCTTCAACGGCGAGGCGAAGAGCTGCTGACCAACGACACTCCCGAAGAAAACAAAGCTGCTCTCGACGCATCCCAAGCCCTGTTTTCACATTATCCTGATATCGTGATCGAGCAGCTGGGGCTTCAAGAGTGCCAAGGCACGATCATCGGTGACCCGATGCTTCGTGGTGTCTCCGGCGGCGAACGCAAGCGCGTGACGATGGGCGAAATGCAGTTCGGCATGAAGCACGTGGCGTTCATGGATGAAATCAGTACGGGCCTCGATAGCGCCGCGACCTTCGATATCGTCAGTACCCAGAGAAGCATCGCCAAGAAGCTTCGCAAGACCATCGTCATGTCGCTGCTTCAGCCGACGCCCGAAGTGTTTGCCATGTTCGACTACGTGATGATCTTGAACGAAGGCGAAGTCATGTACCACGGTCCTCGCCAACGAGTACTTGGGCACTTTGAGAGCTTGGGCTTCATCTGTCCTCCAGAGCGTGATGTGGCAGACTTTCTCGTCGATCTCGGAACGAGTGAACAGCGCAGGTACGAGACTGGCTCAGTTGGGAATCTCTTGCCAAATTACCCGAAGCACGCGAGTGACTTTGCTGATACATTCCGTCGATCCAGTATTCACCAAGATATGCTCTCTGAATTGGCGACTCCAGTTGAACCAAAGCTTGTGGACCAAGTAGCTTTTCACATGGATCCAACGCCGGAATTTCACCAATCCTTCTGGGAGAACATCTGGACGCTGACCAAGCGAGAGTTCCTCGTGTTGTTTCGGAACAAGGCATTTGTCATTGGCCGGGGTCTTATGGTATTGATCGTCGCTCTGCTCAACGCTTCCACCTTTTACAAGTTTGACCCCACAAACATCCAAGTCGTGTTTTGCATTATCTTCATCAGCCTTGTGTTTCTCTCGCTTGGACAAATGGCGCTCATCCCGATGGTCATGGAATCTCGAGACATTTTCTACAAGCAACGCGGTGCCAATTTCTTCCGCACGTCGGCGTATGTATTGGCAAATGCTGCGAGCCAGATTCCGCTGCTCGTCGTGGAAGCGCTCCTGTTTGGTGCGATTGTGTACTGGTTGTGCGGGTTTACGGCATCCGCGAGTGCGTTCTTCACGTACGAAATACTACTCCTGCTGACGAATATGGTGTTCAGCGCGTGGTTCTTTTTCATCGCGTCCGCGTCGCCAAACTTCCTCACGGCGGATCCGTTGGCGACGTTCACGGTCCTTGTCTTCATTCTGTTTGCCGGATTCGTAGCACTGAAGAGTCAAATCCCAGATTTCTTGATCTGGTTGTACTGGGTCAGCCCGTACAGTTGGAGTATCCGCGCGATCGCAGTCAACGAATACCGTTCGCCAAAATACGACGTGTGCACGTTTGGAGATATCGACTATTGTGGCCGATTTGAGAACAAGACCATGGGCCAGTACTACCTGAGCCTTTTCGATGTGCAGCCGGACAAGGAGTGGATCATGTACGGCGTGATCTACCTCATCGCTGCGTACGTGGTGTGTCTCTGCTGCTCCATATTCGTACTGGAGAATGTACGATATGAAACTCCAGAGAACGTTGCCGCAATCACCAAAAAGAGCGACGCCGATGAGCAAGGCAACTACGCGATTGCCGAGACGCCCAAGTTCTCTTCTATTAATGCACGTCGTTGTCGGTTTATGAAAGATCGCGAGACCGCCGTGGCAATGCCATCACCAATTCACGTTGTCACGCCGGTCACCATCGCCTTCAGCGATCTATGGTACACAGTTCCTCAACCGAACAACCCGAAGCAATCGATCGACTTACTCCAGGGCATCAGCGGCTATGCCTTGCCGGGAACAATGACGGCCTTGATGGGAGCGTCGGGTGCTGGCAAGACAACCTTAATGGACGTCATCGCTGGTCGCAAGACTGGCGGACAGGCTAGAGGCAAAGTTTTGCTGAATGGCCACGAAGCGACTGATTTGGCTATCCGCCGGTGCACTGGGTACTGTGAGCAAATTGACAGCCACTCCAGCGCGTCCACTTTCCGTGAAGCCTTGACTTTCAGCGCGTTCCTCCGCCAAGACAGCAGCATCCCCGACAGCCAGAAATACGATTCAGTCAACGAGTGCATGGATCTGCTCGATATGCACGACATCGGCGACCAAATCATCCGAGGAAGTTCAGCCGAGCGGATGAAGCGCCTGACGATTGGAGTGGAGCTTGCAGCGCAGCCGAGTGTGCTTTTCTTGGATGAGCCCACTAGTGGACTCGATGCTCGATCGGCAAAGCTGATCATGGATGGCGTTCGGAAGGTGGCCAACACAGGTCGAACCATCGTGTGCACGATTCACCAGCCTTCGTCCGAGGTGTTCTTCTTGTTCGACAAGTTGTTATTGCTCAAGCGTGGCGGTAAGAGTGTCTTCTTCGGCGAGTTGGGGGAACGCTGCTGCAACCTGGTGGACTACTTCCAGGCAATCCCCGGTATCGCTCCTCTCCCACGTGGCTATAACCCGGCCACTTGGATGCTCGAGTGCATTGGTGCTGGCGTGAACAATGACAGCGTCAACGACATTGAGTTCCCCAAATGTTTCATTGAAAGCGAGCAGAAGCGCGCGCTGGACAATGCACTGACGCAACAAAGGGTGGGACGCCCTGCTCCAGGAGCTCCAGAGCTACTGTTCTCTCAAAAGCGCGCTGCAAGCTCCGGTGTACAAGCGCAGTTTGTCATCAAGCGCTTCTTCGACTTGTATTGGCGCACACCCGACTACAACTTGACTCGACTGGTCTTGGCGCTGGTTCTTGCCCTACTGTTTGGCTTAGTGTTTACAGAAGCCGACTACAAGTTGTACCAGGGGGTTACTTCTGGAGTGAACATGATCGCTCTCGCAATAATGTTTATGGGACTCACTTCCTTCGATGCCATCATTCCGATGACCGGCATTGAGCGTGCATCCTTTTACCGAGAGAGGGCTGCACAAACGTACAATGTCTTCTGGTATCTCATGGGCTCGACTCTGGCGGAGTTACCGTACGTGTTTGCAGCTGGATTGATCTTCACAGCGGTGTTTTTCCCCTTGGTCGGGTTTGCAGGCTTCAGTACCGCCGTTGTGTTTTGGTTGAACCTGTCGTTCGTGATCCTGTACCATGCGTACTTGGGACAGCTTCTCGCGTACGCTTTACCAAGTGCAGAGGTGGCGGTTCTCGTTGGCATGTTGGTGACGTCGATCTGCTTTCTGTTCATGGGGTTCGTTCCACCAGCGAGCGCGATACCGTCTGGATACAAGTGGCTCTACAACATCATTCCGCACCGGTATTCGTTGGCCGTGCTGGTCGCACTTGTGTTCACTGACTGCCCTAGCGATACAACTTTTGATTCCGCGACTGGCGCATTCATCAACGTTGGCACTGAGCTTGGCTGTCAGCCACTGCAAAACACTCCGATCGCCTACGGTAATATCACGGTCAAAGAGTTCATCGAAGACGTGTTTGAGATGAAGCACGACGATTTGTGGACCAACTTTGCCGTCGTGGTCGGGATTACGGTGCTGTTCCGCGTGCTGGCGCTGCTGAGTCTTCGGTTCATCAATCACAGGAAAGCTTGAGCGTCGTTGTACATGCATAAGCAAAATCAACAGCACATTACATATTTCATAATGGCAAGTATTGCAATCTTACTTTTTTTCTCAACTCATTCACGGCAAATAACCACCACTAACGGATTAGTTCATTGGTGCTATCTTCAATTACTCTGCAATGCGCAGCAAACAAGTTAGCCACGGTCGTGAATTTACGAATATCTTGTACAAAGTCGAGCATTTTCTAAATCATTGCGACGATCTCAGAGAGCAACGGCTGGATTCTGACGAGACTGGAGGTCGTATGCAGTCGTCGAAGTACCTCTGGAAGTCCCAACTCCACTGACAAGCTGCGAGCAGCTTCAAAGTTGTACAGCAAACTGCCGATTCCGACAATCACACCTTCGATTGCTTGTTGCTGAGTCGGTGACTGATACTGATCTCGAGAGAGACGATCCAAGGTTTCCACTGCCCCACAAATCACTGCCGTAATCACCACTTCTTCCTCAATTTTTAGTGCGAGACAGCAATTGCTGATAAGGTTCGCGCCAAGGACTCTCACTTCGTGGTTAGACGAATCTGTGATCGCACTGAAAGCGAACGGCAGGAATCGAACCGACCGAGAGAGCACCAATTCGCTCGCCACGGGATTCACAAATCCATTGACTAGCACGGAGAGTAGGAGAATGACGTGGGCATCTGGAAGATCAACGCTGCTGTTTTCGGTCACCAAAAGCAACTGGTCAAAGCATTTATTCTTCATCTCGAGAATTTCAGTCGATTTCACTGGAAGCAGCAAAAGTACACGGAAAATACCGAGCGCGGGGAAAAAGAATAACGAACCGTGCTCTTCAGACAAAAGCTTCACCAAGATCTTCCACAGTTGAACACTCTCTTCCTGCGTAGTAGCGCCTTCCAGGACCCTCAAATCCACGTTGTCGGTCACTTGCGTCGGCAACTTCCGCAGCGCTGCAATTTCTTCATCAGTGAGAATTCCCACACTGCTCTTCTCATTGAGTTCGTCTACTCTAGCCACAATCCTTGCCAAGTGCAAAGTTGGCTTTCCAGAGATTTTGAATCGGCGAGATGATAAAGCCACGGAAGAAGTACTTGCGGATGCTGAAGCTGCCACTGGAGCATTGGCGAGTGAAGGATCATTGAACGGAATGGCGAACGGCTGAGCGCCGGTCGCATTCATTTCGCGCTGCATATTCTCGATCATCGGGCGCAGCATCGCTCTACAATGCCCAAACAGTTGCCGTTAGGATGGAATATCACTCGTTTCGCTACAACCGAAATTAACACAAGAACATACCCTAGAGGCGTTGAAAGTGCTTCGTTTGGGAGATCCAGAATGTGCTGCGGGATGCCCGTGCCAACCAAAAACATGGACAGCTCGTTCGAAAAGTTGTTGCAGTTGTTTCGTAGCAGATCGTACGTCATCGTCGTGAACCGCGGGCTGATCTGCTGGAGAAAGTCTTCAAAGCGTTCCATCGGCACCGATGTCGTCCCCAGTGGGACTACCTGCACGGGCTGCATCCCATACCGCGCCACCACGAGCTCTGGCGCCATCACCTGGATCCCGCCGCCAAAGAAGTATTCCCTAATCATTCGTTCATTAATACACACCCGTACGTTATGTACCTCAGTCACGCCACGAGGTATCCCATGTTAAAAAACGCAACTCACTTGCCGTAGACGAGCACGCCCGTGTGCCAGATGCCGTCGATCTGCTTCCCGAGCAGCGCGGGCGAGAGCTGCCGCGCCATGCCGCGGCTGAGGTCGTACACGCGCAGGCTCACGGCGCTGGACGAGGCGGAAGAAGAAAAAGAAGAGGACGCCATCCTTAGGAGAGCGCGAGTTGGTGGCGAATTTCGCAATGAGGCAAACGGATGCGGAATGGCGTTTTGCTTCAGACGAGCGGGGCAGAATCGTAATTTCTGGAAGAATCGACGCTTCGGAGAATAAATACCTCTGGATACTGAAATGTATTGTGCTAGACCAATGGTAATTATATTTAAGCATTTAGTATACCTTTTTATAATACTTAAAGGATTGGATTTAGTGTGAAGGCGTTATGTAGGGTTGGAAGCGAACGCTTGATGGAAAAAATGACGCACCAACACTCTTGATGATAGTTTTTTATTAATGAAAGTTTTTTACAAACCGTTCAATCAGACTGATGCTGAGGGGTTTTGTCCAAAGTTCAAACCCCGATGTTGCAATGTCGGTGTTTTATCATTGCAGTCGCGGTTGATGCCGTTCGCACAAAACTTATTGGCATGGAAAACCTACAACCCCCTTTAAAAAAAGTGATTTATAGGTTCTTAAAAACCCAGAGTTTTTATGTCAGCCCTGTCTCTGCAGCCTATCACTAGAAGGTGTATTATTTACGGTGTCGCAATCATTCGTGCATCATAATCACGACGTGTTCCTGTTATTTTGTGCCACATACCTGATACATAACCTGTATGGATTAGATCAGGTGGTTATTTAACATCTCGCATCGTCTGACTGGAGACCACACTCGCATTACTTTCTGCTCGGCGTGGAGGAGCTACTGAGAGACTTGGGGGCGCTTCTGCACTCCTCCACGCACCTGCAATCCAAGCGACCATTCTTCGTCGGAATCCACGTCCAACGGAGCACCAGCGTCCAATTTGGAATACGAGGACGACGGAAACGCGTTGCGATGTGACGATGGCAGCAGTTCAGTAGCATCACGCGACCGCAAGAGCGAGGAGCTCCCTCCAGTTCCTTCGATGCTAGGCTGCGGAGCTTGAGCAAAACTCGCTTGCAAGGGTGAAAAGAAAGAAGAGTACTTGTAAAACCACGGCAGCCTAATATGGAAACGTCCTGAACGGATGTGTCTGGACGTAGCAGAGCGCTCGACAAAGAGCGCGGTGCCGCTATGAGCACGAGCCCGTTATCCTCGGCAACTACTTACATCTAAGCAATCTAAGCATCAATACTTCGTGCACAGCATTATTAGATATACATAATAGTGGCCGTCACCACAGTCGGACGATGATGTGCCTGGGGGGCACTGGGTGTCCTCCTACACGTAGAAAGCTATATCGCTATTATTCCATGCAAGAGGATGTTTATTCTGTACAATACTCGGTGTTGGTGGCCAGTCTGAGTCTTTTGTAGTTTCAGTAATTATGTTGCCTTCAGAATGAAAGGAACGTGCGGGATGTAAATAACATACCAGCAGAATTGTTATGTGGCATGCTGAGGAAACAACGTGCTATTGTAATGCATTTGGATTGGCTGGTTGAGATCTGTCTTTGACAACCAGATGTATGATCCTCGTACAGATTGTACGTTTGTGTATTTCTATGTTTTCATGAGTTTCTATGTTTTTCAACAAAATATCTATGTTATTCAGGCTCTGTCATATGCAAGCAACTCCCCAGCTGATTCGTCACAGTGGGTCTGCACTCCTGAGATGGTGACGAAGCGCCTCACATGCGACAGATGCCTTGATGATGCTTGAAATGGACTTCATAGAAAATATTGTGGAATTTTTACTGATAGCTCAGTTTAGTCACTAGCCATTCAACCGCCGAAGAAGGTGACAAACATGATGCCAACTATTTTTTCGAGGTCATCCACCCCAATCTTGGCATCACACCCAATCATCACTTTCGAATTCTCCAAGTACCAGCTACCTCACATCAACCAACAAATCAAAGACCAGCATGCGTGTCGCCATTGCTGGAAGCGGATCCCTTGCCAAGTACCTCGCCGAGGAGCTCCCGACCGCTGGCCACGAAGTCGTCATCCTCACGCGATCGCACAAACCGTTCTTCGATGGTTTGAAAGGTGTCTCGCAGTGCATCACGGATTATTCACTATCGCAGCTCGTCGAACAGATTGACGACTGCGATGCCATGATCTGCGTCATCCTCGACTACACCATGGCCTACACGGACGTCGCACTCACCTTGATCGAAGCGTGTACGCGCAGTCCCAAGTGCAAGCGTTTCCTCCCCGCCGAGTACGGCGGCAACCTCGAAGACTACCCCGACCAGCCGAGCTTCTACTATCAAAACCATGAGCCCGTGCGAGAAGCGCTTCGCAACCAGCAAGAGATCGAATGGACGCTCGTGTCTGTGGGATGGTTTGCCGACTACCTCGTGCCTCCGTCGAACCGCCACTTGCCTGACGTCGACGGCTTGTCGGTCAACCTGGCCGCCAAGATCATCACGGTTCCAGGGACCGGCAAAGAGCGCTTCGCGATCAGCTCGATCCGCGACGTGGCGCAGGCCATTGGCCAACTGCTCAAGGTATCCACACCATGGAGACCATACGTCTACATGCAGGGCGAGGAGACGTCTTGGCTGGAGATCACCGCGTTCTTCAAGGAAACGACGATCCCAGACTTGAAAGTCGAATTCCGGAGCCTCACGACGTTGATTGACGTCATCGTCAAGAAGAACGGCGAGCCCGAGGCACTCGCTGCAGAATACGACATCTTCACTGTGTCCGGGGCCGGTCAGTTCGATCAAGACAAGGTGAAGCGCGACCGCGCTGAGTACTTCCCGACGGTGCATTTCCGAGGACTTCGGGAGCTTGCGGAGGCTGCGAACCGTGACCACACGGCGATTGTTTAGTGGATGTGAGCTACTCAATGCCACCTGCACCCGTGTGTAGTCTCTGACTTCAGCTTTGAGCTTGTGGCTCATCGTGTTCACGGCTCCAATTAAATGTACTACTTTTGCTTTTGTCTGCCTTCTTTCTCTAGTTTTTTTCTTCTTTCATGATTTCGGAAACGATGCGGCCTTGGTGAAAGTATATCGGCACCCAACTGTTCGTATTCAAGCACGTGGTCATTTTGCATACGCTGGCGCTGACCTTAGTTGCATGAAGCTTCTCATACTGCATTTAAAGCGATCAACAGAGATGAGAGTGCCTCGACAAAAGCTTAACCCAGACGGCCTGCTACGGCGGCATTCACACTTTGACTAGATTCAAAAGTCAGTAAACGGAAAAGAACAAACAACAACGAACTGGACTCTCATCGCCCAATGGCGGTTCTAGGTGGCGTATGGCGCATCGAACAGCATGTTCTCGACCAGACCGCTCAGTTCATCAATGCACTTCTCGTTGCACGATATCAGATTCTTGGTGAGCTCAACAGAGTTCTGCTCCATGTCGTCGTGTAGCTCTCTCGCATTAACGCGTACTTTCGAATGGATGACTGTCCCTATAATCGAGGACGTGCACGATGACGGTGCCTTCTGCAACAGGATCCATCCGCTGTCAGTCGTATCCGTGTTACTCATCTTGCTCTGTTCGTCGCCATGGTATTCAATGTGCCATACATACACTGTCCGGTTGTCTTCTTTATACCGCTGTATCAACCCTCTGGCATGGACGACAACGTCGTTCCCATCGACATGAAGCTGTTGCTGGAACTTCACGACAATCCACCTCTCGTCGTGCTCTCTTTTTCTCTGATACCCGGCGCACAAAAACGCATCGTCAGATTGCGGTACGCCGTACAAGGAAGTGTGCATATACACCATCATCATTGACTGCCATGTCGCCTGCGAGACCACATGTAGATTAAACGGGAGGAGTCTGCTGTCCACAAGCTCGCCCAAACGAGTGTCTGTGTCGTCGAGGCCCAGCGTCCTAGTGTGAGAATGCTCCATGCCTTCGTTCAACATCCTGCCAATGCCACTTTCACAGGCGACATCGTCCGTTCTCGCGTAGTCGCGGGCCAATTGCGCCTTCAAGCGTTCAAATACGATTGTATCGCGCCATTCGATAAACCGTTCATGCTCACATCGCAGCATAGCACCTCGAGTCGAAACTGTCCTCGCATTCTTCCTTGATAGTTCCATTGCATCCCACCACAGTCGTTTCAACACGCTCACATTTTCTGCCACCGTAGCTTTTAGATACTTGTTTTCCTTCTCGACCTTGTATTTTCCTTGTCGTTGCCGGTCCGCGAGCCGGCGCCACGCGGGCGCAAATCTGTCGGTCGTCGAGTGTCTCTCTCCGTTCCGGACGGCAACCAGCTCTTGCTCAAGCTCCGCAGCCTGGCGTCGCAGAAACCGGAGCTCCTCTTTCTCTCGGTCGCGCGTGGAATTGCGACTGCGCTTCTTTCTGTTGTGTGTGTTTGTGCGTACCGATGTTGTCACTGAGCTGTTGCTGTCGTCGCTTCGCAGCGCATTTCCATCGCCATCGTGCTCCAACCTGGACGCAGACGCTCCGTTGGACACAGCTTCCGAGGGAGGAGCAGCCGCTTCGCTGATAGGCGTGTGGATGGAATGCAGAAGCGCCTCCGAGTCCGCTAGCAAGTCCTCCACGTCGCGCAGAAAGTGACGCAAATCCGCCGCATCCGTGGGCTCCATCACTTGCGCCGAATATTGAAAGATGACAGACAGTGGAATGAGTCTTCTTCCTATCCCCATACACAAGCTTCTTTTTCTACCAATCCAGTCACTACAAATCCAATAAATAAATTTTGTAGCCAATCATATCAGTGCTTGTTCCAGTCCAACTGAATTCCGAATTATTTACGGAACGATCCCGTAATACAGTGCGCGCCAAAAGTAAACGAATGAAAAGAAAAATTGATTACTTCGCAGATATTGCAGATTAAAAGACAAGAATTAGATCAACGTAATCTACAAATTATAAGGAGCCTCCCTGTACAATTTTCAAGTTGATTTGATCATCCAGTGCAGAGTTACGACCAAAAAACCAAAAATTGGCATTTTGGGGCGCGACAAAAATAGCCGAATGGCGATGTTATATAAATTACGAAAGCGTTTCTCGAACTTTCGATTAATTCACAATCAAGATCTCAACTAGACAAGCCCAGCACCGCTTTCTTTTTTTCGGGGACGATCAAAATCGATGTCGAAAGGCGATCGCTTGTCGGGGCAGAAACAAGGCTTCATTTTGGGGAAACGCGATGAGGGAAAGTCGATCGGAGCCATTGCCAGGGAGCTCCAGCGCTCTCTAAGCACCGTGCACAACTTTCTGAAGGATCCAGAGCGCTATGGAACGCGCAAACGCCCGGGAAGGCCACGCAAGTTTGTAAGAGGCTATCCGAGACAGCCTCAAACACAGCACGCACGCTTGCGCTTGAGAGGAAGACTTGAGAGGAACTTGGCAAAAATGCAACTGAATTGAAATGAGCTTATGGTTCCTGACACTACATATGAAACACCACTAGGGCTCCTAGAGGTTTTACTTGTAAAACCTACACATGCAGAAATAAAACCTATGAATCTGATATATAAAACCTTGGGTACACTGACGTTGAACCCAGGGGATCTGCTGGGAACTTGAACTTGAAGTACCGCGGAGATCCCTGCAAAGTGATTGGCGGAAGCCACTCACTTCAGATGGTAGAGACACGTTGGCCTCGTCACCAGTGTGGTTTCCCAAAGTAGGAACCATCATTCACATGTCTAGAGTACTGTCGTGCGTAATCACGCCGAATCTCAATGATTGCGAGCGATCAACACTCAACTCAGACACAGATTGCTCTGACATCAGACGATGACGTCACCTGTGCATGTGGGATCACTTTTATGTGTTTCACCCAATATCTTTGCACCCACAATGCACATCCACAAGGTGGCGTGTGACACACACAAAGAGCCACCTTGCATGTAATGGCAGCCTTAGCCCATTACAGTGCACTGATGTAACACGATGATGAGGGCAAAGAAAGAGTTGTATCGTATCAGTCACGACAACTCAGGCCCGCCGAAAGGAACTATCCAGTCCACGACAAGGAACTATTGGCCATGAAATATGCATTGGCAAAGTTTCGAGTCTATTTGCTCGGTGAAAAGCAGTTCGCTATTTACACTGATCACGCATCACTGCGGACAGCTGTAAAGACGCCTCACCTATCGCAAAGAATGGCAAGATGGTTTTCCTTTTTCGCTGAGTACAACTTTGTTGTGCATTATAAGCCCGGCAAGTCAAACATTCTTGCCGATGCACTGTCAAGACGTCCGGATTATGATCCGAAGAGCAAGAGTGACGACACGAACGGAGCGTGTCGACTCTGTGAAGACGTCAACACGATTGCTACGGGAGTGACAAGCACAATCCAAGAAGAAATTACTGAGGGCTACAAGCAAGACGAAGCATGCCAAGAACTGATCAAGTATTTCAAGAATCTCTCAGACAAAGCACTCCAGAACCTCCCATCAAGAGCAAGATCGCGTGTTCACCGTTACAGCATGCAC
>GL376602.1:204829-216357 GCA_000143045.1 Globisporangium ultimum DAOM BR144 | reverse complement strand
GATGTCTTTCTGTTGTAGTATTCACGCTTAAGTACCTCAATACCAGGAAAGCCTTCTTCAGAATCGTCACCTTCATTCGGCTCACTGTCACCATCGGATTCACTGTCGCCACCGTGTCCTTCGACTCCGTAGAACTCTTGAGCTTGTGTGATGGTATCGGCACCACTGGGAGCCCCTATCTGTGCTTTCGCTCTCGTCGGACCCATTTTGGAAATGCCAGGGACTAGTCCATGAAAGATTTGTACTTGTTGTGTATCAGGTCTATCAAGGTGGGTGGTTTGTTGGGAGCGCCAGTCAAATTGGGAATTTTCTAATTTGGCTGACGAAAGTTCTCTACCATAATCACATGTGTCGTTTCGTGGGGAACGTCCACACTTGTCGAACTTTCTCCGATTTGTTAGTCAATTAGTTACTTTGTGATTAGAGGACTCCTCCATCCGCTCAGGCATTGTGGAAAGTTCTCACCAACTATTGTGGGAAGATTCTCATGTAAAATTCACTAATGAAAGGAAAAGTGTAACTTACTTGAGTGCCTTGTCATACCGCCAAGCTGACAAAAAACTGGCTCTCGAGCCAAAACATCACTGTTTCGAAGTCGCTGGTGCTTTCTCCCGACATAATCCCACCGAAAATCTCTGGGGTATCATGACGCAGCGAATTTACGCTGGGGGAATCCAGTACGACAGCGTTGGGGAGCTGAAAGCCGTTGTTATCTGCGCGTGGGTTTTTCCGGTAGTTGAGAATCCTCCCACCCAACAATGAAGCTTGAGTAAGTTGAGGAGTGATGACCCATCAACAAATGAGATACGAAAACAAGACGAAACGCCAAGGGACAACCAAATACCGATTGCTCTTACGAGTACAACCTAGGTAGATTAGATACCTTTCTCCCCTAGCACAAACAAATCTGGAACTCAGTATTTAACGCTATTTAAATATAGTTACAGGTGAAACTCCATAGACTAAAAAATGTGAACAATGAAGCGTGTTTATTAAGATGAACCTTTGATGCGAGAATAATCCGAGTCGCAAGAAATAAGCACACTCAACATGGTTCCACACTTTGCCTCCTCGAATAATTTGAAATACCCCCGTTCAACCGATGAAGTGTCTGGTTCATCATTTGAAAGCTGTTGACCCAGTTTGCTTCTTTGACTTAAAAAATCGACTTCTTATAGCAACATAATCAAATACCTAATTGTATAGCTGATATTGACCAATTATGGGCACTACTTGGTGCCTATGATTGTCTGCTTCCGTTTGTGGTCTACAATGAATCTGCTTGCCATTGAATTATCACAAGCAAACATATTTTGTATGGACTAGCGTGAATCCGCTTGCCTCAGATGAAGCATGATGTATACCAGATCCAATCGTCGAACTTGGCCAGTTTCAAGAATTGATAAATGTTGCGTACTTGGAGCACGGCCCAACAATTTCGTTGGTGTCGTATGTGCAAGTTCGCTTTTGTCATCTCTACTGCTGAAAACAACCGCCAGATATAATTCGACAGCATTCAGCTCAAAATGCATTGTCAGAATTGTCAATGGCTCGGCCCAAATCACTTTTTCGAAAATTTTGGAAACTCATGTGCTCTCCCTTTTCACTTTCTTAATGAGATTCAAACCACCTCAGCGGGTGTTAATCACCGGCTTGCACTGCGCACCAACGACTCGGAGTCGTTTACTGTCCATATTGTTCTGCATGCCTTGTTGGACGAGACACGACTCAAGGCGTCGATGGAAATCCGAAAGGCTCTCATCACATAGCTGAATGAACGCATCTTCCAGCAACTCGCGAGACCACTGACCACCGAGTTCCGGACGCACCACTGCTGGAGTTATCTTGCCATACATCTCGATCGTTGATGTTGCGCATCCAGCCGCTACACAGTCGTCCTTACCACGAATATTGCGGATGACTGCCCACTTCCGATCACGCAGTACGATCGCATCGATTGTTTCGCCTGTCGCCGTCACAGGCTGGATGTTGGACGCCACGAGTACGACGGACTGCGTGTCGTCATCGTTCTGATAATTGGCTACAACTTGGGTTACTCGCACATATCCTGAGCGAACGGAATTGTCGTAATACTCTATGTACTGTCGAGCAATCGTATTGTCGGCCTCGTAGAAATACTGTTTGTCGCAATCGCAAAGAAGTATAGTTGGATTAGTTTGATCTCACTGAGTATAATATGTTTAGTATAGTGGCTGTGCATACCTCCATCCGCTGTTTTTCGCAAACGGTTTGTTTTGATTCGCTGTGAAGTTGAAGAATTGCTTTTTGGACGCGCATACAGTCAAACGGGACCGCGTAGCAGTCAACGAGCTCCAAAACTAGATTCATTGCTGGCGTTTCTTGGATGCTCCACTTCTTTACCGCGTGGTTCGTCTGTGTTGAATCGCTGTTATAAGACGTCAAAAGCGCATCCACGCTAGCGAACTCGCGCCACATGCCCTCAATGTCGCGCAAGAGGAACTGGAAAATCGCGAGGCTACCTACGAACACTTGGTCTGGGTGTACCGAAGGAATTTTTGTAAATGGACTCTGAGAGAGCAGCTGCATCATCACCAAGGCACTCGATCCGGCATTCAACTGAGAGAATGGGCCGCCAGCAAGCAGACACGATACTGGATGGACAGATGTATGCCTCGCCCTCGATACCTTTTCCGCTACAACCAGACGGCGCGTATTCCCCAGTCGTCGGCGAATATCTCGGATCGCTTTCCTGTGCCTGAGGACGTCGTCGTGCAGGCCGTACATCACGTGCTGCGACTGGCGAAGCAGTCGCTTCTCACGCAACGCTCTTTTGCTCCAATTCACCTCGTCTTTCGGGTCGTTTGTCGTTGTTTTGTTTCTTGCGATCGCTTGGCGCACAGCTGACGAAGCACATCGCTTCCACTGCTCGCGCGCTATCACCAGCTCGTCTTCGAGCGCCTTGACCTGTTCGTGGAGCTGCGCGACTTCCGCGTACCTGCTCGTTCGTCTGCGTCTCCGCTCAGCTCTGGCATGTACGACACTACTGTTGCTGTTGGTCAGGAGCTCCTCACTCACCCCATCGTCGTCGTCCGGGTCTTCGTCTTGCCAGTGCGTGAGGAAGTCGCGAAGCACGTGCACACTGTGCTCTGGCGCGTCCGTCGAGGCGAAGGAGTCAGTGTCACTTGAGGGCGTCTTCATGAGTCGAGATTATAAAATGAAAAAGAACTAACTTAGAGACTTCTCGATGATGTGGACTCATATGACGTTACTGTCCTGTTTACTCTAGTCTGGGGCTAGCGGCTGTATTCATTTAGCCAGATGCACATAAATCGGGGTGGCTAAAGTGGCACCTAGAAAACAGAGAAAACAACTGGGGTGTATAAATGGTCCTTTTCGCATCATAAAGATACAAAGATACTGTGACTGGCTGGTTACACGTAGCACAAATTCCTTATCCATTGACCAAAGAGCACTCATGGTCGGTTGACCCAGCATATATGTAATATGTGCTGTGGCGTAAATAATGATGCTCCTTTTGATTATGACCCAAGGCGGAGCTCGAGTGTAAGAAATATTGCCTGCTTATGTATGCTGATCTCTTGAACGGATGAGAGTGATAGGCAACCTCAGATTAAATATCGAGAACCGAGTATTCTGACCTGAGGCTGTCTATAATAAGGAAATCCACCTGTGTTTTTGTTTTAGTTGACTTTTCTTTTCAAGTACTCACTAGGTTACAGGTTCACGTTTGGGAGTAATCTCGTCTTATGTCCTAAATAAATGCAAATTCACTACCACTTATTGCCTCCAGCGGTTCTTTTGATGGGGCGTGCACGAGCGAATATGCCAAATACCACTTGAGTGTCTGAGTTGATCTCGCAAATATTTTGTCGGCTGTTGGGGGATGTCGGCTTCAGTGTTTAGCATTGTTACAGTGTGTCCACAGTAAGTGGAATATGGAGCATCGTAGGAGTCGCCATAGTAGCCGAATCGCTGGTTTGTGTCATTCCACAGCCGAGGCTGTCTATAATAACTAGAAGTAGAATACGTCCAGTTGAGTAAGCAGGAGAATGGATGTTGTGCTAGGTCAGCAAACCGTACTAGTACCTAAATCCACCTCATCCAAGAATCAAAGCCATTGATTATGACCCAAGGCGGAGCCCGAGTTATTGGTCGATAACCCTCTCCGACAAAGCCATCTGTCGTATTGGAAATCGAGTACGAGTACAAAATGATTCTGGCACTTTCGTAGATATCATTTTTGGTTGGAAAAACGTTCACGCCACAGGTAAATGCAAGAGAAACATGCAAAGACGGTGAATGTGAAGTTATAATCAGGAGTATGTATTGTCTGTTAATACAGTGCGAAGATACGAACTTGTAGGTGTTTCCCAACTGGTGGCTGAAAACAAGTCAAGCATTGTACAGCTGTCGTGGTGTGAGGCGATGCTGAACGGGAACAAGCATATCCGGATAAAGCAGGGGCCATCGGGCTGAGGTGATGTAACATAATTAGTCCGCGTTGCTGGTCGTTCGCGGTTCCACTCTCCCGAGAAGGGCATTTCACCGCCAATTTGCAGTTTTTCTATTGTTCAATATACCGTCATAAATGATATCGTAAAATGCCAATGTGATTTTGATATAGAATAGTGTACACTTGAAAGCGATAACACTTTATTAATCGATATGCTTCTACTTTCGATTGTCGAGCTTATTCAGAAGTGGAAGGGCAGCAAATATTAGTACAGTCGATCTTCCATTTTGCGACACAGCTGTACCGATCGAAATGAGATTATCACATTGGCCTCCGACATCCGCTCAAGTTCGACGTACTGTTTTAACTCAGCAAAGCAAAATCTAGATTGATCAACTAGGATTTAGAATGTCAAACATCGTCGGTGCTCTTTACGTAATGTAGGTGAGGTACTAGCAATTTCTAACTGTTTCTGATGTGATTTCCTCCTAAGCTTCGGGACACCAATCGAAGGCAGCTTGTAAACCAACCGGCTTCGTTATTATTCCTGTACGAGAAGACGCCATCCTCTTGTTTTACATGTGATTGGATACACCCGCATCGTTGATATCACCAAAGTTAGTTGTTCCACGTTTGCTGTAGAAATCTCATTATCATCTCCGATCACTTTGAGCAGGCTACTCAGAGGGAGTGGTGTCGCAAAATGGAAGACCGACTGTATGATTGTTGGGTTTGGGGCTACAGTATTCATGCAAAGAAAGAGCCGACAATTTCGCCATGTGTTCAAGGTCTCCGCAGTTCGCTGATTACACTTAGCAAACGCCAGAACACATAATCGAACAGATTATCGGCATACGCTTCAGCGTAATCGTCAATGGAGCACAATCATTGAACCTGATAATGCATTCGGCGCTTTAATATTGCGTTGTTGTCACGAACGCGTGTACAGATCTGCTATCCATAAACGACTTTTGGTCCTCAACTGGCTGAGCAAGAGTAAATAACTCGCTCGAAGTTTGAGCAGTTGTTTGGAAAATGCGCAAACTGGCGGTACGGAACGCCTTTTTTGGTGGGCTTTCTCCACATCGAATGAATCGCATCCCGATCTATCTTACAAGCGCATCCATTGTACGCTGAAGAGGCATTTTTCAGATGGGATTTGCGACGTCTCAAAAGCCATGGTACGCTTTCAGTGCCGGGCGTAGCACTTTGGAGCGAGTACCGTTACCATTTTGCTGTGTTTGAAACTGAAGTTGGCGCTGTTTCTCGGCTTCGAGTTTGCGCCGCACACAATCGACGAATTTCCGCGCTTGGAACCCTCGGAAGTGAGACTGAATCAGCTGCGCCGCACGTTGACGGGCGTTGCGCGCTTGCTCTCGACTTCGCTTTGCATCCCCTATACAATCTGGATACCCGTTGTCCTGTCCAGGAAACATCGAGTAGCCATTTTGCGCCGCTGTTTGGACAGAAGACTCCATGTCAAGAACTCGTCGCCGATGAAATAGGCGACCAGGGGGTGGCTGGCGCGCCTGGTATGCGGCGTGTTGACGAGCGCTCATTTGTTTTTTCTGCCATGGTGGTGCCAGACTATCTGCTGTCGAATACTGGGTTTCTCGAGAACGAACTGGATCACTGGCTTTTTTGGTGCTCACGACAGTGCCGTAGTGTACTTCAATTGCTGGTTTCTTGCTGTTTTTGTCGCTTTGAGCGACTGTGACTCCTTGTTGGCTTAGCTTGGCATGAATTTTTTCATAGTCGGTCACTCGGATACCCAGGTCGTTTTTGACTTCTTCGACAGTCTGCATATTGTCTGATTTGGTCACGAGCACGCGGCGGTTTGTCGAATTGGCACATGCACCTTCGCCACCCGAAATGTGCCACGCATTGCGCATCATCAACTCAAAGTACTCGTCCGAATCAATAGATGCGCTCAAATTCTGGTAGTACTCTTCGAACTCGAGTTTCGTGATCACCCCGTCTCTCTCCTTTTCACTCTCCCACTGCGCTGCAAACAATCTAAGTGCGTCTTGTGCTGCCAGCTTTCCATTGATCACGTCTGGGTGCTTGGGCGTGTCGTAAGCCAAAGTCAATTCTTGAAGCGTCACGACTCCGTCGCCGTCCTTATCGAGCAAATCAAACGCCATGGTCACAAATGCCAGACGTCGAGGGCTCATTTCACCACGCATACCAACAAGAAACTCGTCAACGCTGACGCATCCACTTCGATCTGCGTCGAAGAACGTAAACAGATAGTCCAGCTCGTGGAACGAGACATCGACACCAAACTTCCGCAAACCAGCTTTGAGCTCATCTTTTGTGAGTCGTTTGTCACCATTTGCATCGATAAGTCTCAGGCTGCGCTGGAGTCCATTGAGGCCAATGTGGGATAAAGCAGCGGCATCAACAGTGCTATGCGTAGCTGTGTTGCTACCACTGCTTTGGGCAACTCGCTGCAAAAGCCTATTGCGAACCCTGTCAATCACCGTATTGGTTGAGTTGCTTTCCGTCATTGGTGAGGTACTGATGGATGCTCGCAACTGAGTGCTCAGGAGCCAGCAGTGGAAATCAGCGAGTCTAATTGAACCATCAGCTGCCGTGTTTCTACCATCTGTGACGTAACTCGCCACTCGATGTGACAGAAGAAGCGCATTCTTTGGTGTAAGTTGCTTGTCTAGTAGTGTTAACGCGTGGGCGAACACCTTGCCTTGCATCACTTCACTCCCATCACCCCAAACTCGATTTGCACCAAGCTTTCTTGACATGTCGTCCAGAGTCATAGGCTTACTGGTTGGAGCGTAAACTGCTGGAATCAAGAGCGATTTAATGTACTTCCAATCCGTTTCCACCAAATCCTGGTCTTTTTCATTCTTCATCTCTTCAGCGTTCAGCGAGTTCATCTTCTTGGCTTCATGGGTACGCGTACTGCGATGGGCTTCCGAGATTACAGATTGCCGTGAAGAAGAGGAGTGTTGAGATGATGTTGTCGGTCGCTGATTGCCCTGATCGCTTCCTGATTCTTTGTCCTCGGATGGCGAAACGTGCCATGTCTGCCGCATCAGCAGCTCAAAGTCGCTGTCATCGAGTATGAATGCGCTAATATTCTGTAAAGAGTAAGCGACAAAAAGACTCTTCAGTATTTGAGGTGGAGACTTGGCTCAAATGCCCAGTACATAGGTGAATGCGTACATGGTAGTAGTTGATGAATGCATCGAGAGTAATTCCATCATTGTTCTCAACTGCCGCACGGTCTTCCCATTGCCGCAGGAATTCTTCAAGTGCTTGCTGCTTGCTTTTTTTCTTTGCTCGCACAGACGGAAACAGGCTGACATCGTAGTTCTCCCGCAAGGCATCCATGGAGACGACGCCTGACCTATTAGGATCCATCAAAGTGAATGCCTTGAGGATAAGATCACGTCGCTTCTCATTGAGCGGGGCACCTTGCAGCGCTGCCAGGAACTCGTCAAGATCAATTTTCCCGTCCTCATTTCGATCGAATGCTATCGTCACGTGAAGCAACTCGGATGGCGTAAGCTCGATCCCGATATCTCGAAGCCCGAACTTCAGCTCCTTCGTGGAAAGTTTTCCGTCGCCAGAAGAGTCCATTAGGCGTAGCACTTGGTTCAGTGAGTTTAGTCCGTTTTGTCCGCATCGCTCCATTAGTTTTGCTTTCACTCGCTGCACGACCGCTTCATTTTCTGGGCTAGATTGAGAGAAAAAGCCAACATGGGTATGTTAGCACCCTGCTATTAGTCACGGCCACTCGTCTCGTATTATGGAAGCCAAAAAGCAAGCTTACCTTGGCTCGATCCATGCCTCTCGCGTCTTCGTGCTGCTTTTCGAAGATGGTCTCGTACGAGAACCGGCCGATGAGACAATGCTCTCATTGCCGCTTATAGATCGTCTGTGTTTGTTTGCAATCACTTTCGTGCTTACTTGACTGTTGTGCCGCGTAGTACTCTTCGTCGACGTTCTTCCTGAACTGGACCCGACTCGTGCCAATGATAGAGCCCCTCGCGACGAAATCGCCGCCTCGGACTGGTCATCGGTTAAAGTTCTCTGCAAGCGGTTGGATGGCGTGGAAGGGGTTCGTGAAGAGTTCCGAGTATTCGCTTGGCTTCTCGAAACAGACGACTCTGATCTTGACGGAAAGTCTGTCGTCCTCACTGACGGCACCACAGACACGTGCCGTTCCAGCTGCATCGAAGCTACTGGGGGCGAAGAACCTGCCTTGCTAGACCTCGGCCGTGGTAAGTCTTGGTGCTCTTTCTCGTAGTTGTGTGATAAGCTCTCTTGGGGACTTTCCACATCGCCATTGTCGCTAACCCCCATTTTCACTGTTCTAATGGTACGCTGAAGCTTTATCTGCGCGTAAAACTCGGCGAGAAACTTGAATCCAGCGACGTCGCCGTCACAAGTCCACTCGCCAATCGGCAGGAAGCCCAACCGGAGCACGCGGCCCTGCTTGGCCAAGTTCCCAACATGCGCGACGACATTCGCGATCACCGCCGCGACGATCTCTTTGCTGTAATTCGGCAGGAACCTGCTACCAATCTCGCTCATATTCACGCTGCTGAAAGAGCCACACTGCGCGGTTCCGATCGCTTGCAGGCTGCCAGGACTCCCGTGCCGCGTGCGCTCGCGCAAGCGATTCGTCTGCAGGAACACAGCATTGTGCAAGAAAATCGGCTCGCTCGACGCGTTGAGCGCAAAGAGACCCAAGTGCTCGAGCTTCACGGCTTTCCCTCGCGCGAGCTGTGCGCTCACGTAGCTGCCAAGCGCCTTCCAGATGCGCAGCGCGTCGGCGACCGCGAGCCCCTTGACGCCCGCGGTCGCGCGCTCGACGATCTCGACGGTCGCCAGCGGCTGCTCGTCCTCCAGCTGCTTCTGCCGCCGCATGAGCACGACTTGCGGCTTCACTTTCCGCGTCGACGCCATTCCGGTAAATGTGCTGGTGTGTCCATTCCCAGAAAGCGTGCAAACTATTTATGGAGCAAAATCTGCTTAAGTTCGGTTTCGCAAATAAACAGGAGATGCTCTAGTATCCGAGCTGTAGTGAGTGGCACATACCTACATAGAGATTTCGTGACGTCCGAAATGCTGCACATAAAACTCGCACTCCCCGTTTTTGTGAAACGGATGTGGATTTTAATTCTGGAAATCTGAAATGTAAATGGTATTTCCAGAATTTGAAACGGAAACAAATATATGTGTCCACGTAAAAATAGCAATTTTGTGTGCATCACGCCCAACGTTAGAAACTACTTGTATAAAAGTTACTGTCATTGTCACTAAGCTTAGGCAAAAATTAGGGTACAAAAAAGCACGCCTTTTGAATCAAAACACAAAGCTGCAGATAGTTTATTAAAATGGAATTGAGGTAGCAAGTTGCTAGATGAGGACGCCAATACTGGAATTACAAACGACGGATGCAGATGGCGTCAAGACAAAGCAGAAACAAAATTTCCAAAATGTAGCCGTCCTACAGATCTCAATGCCACCAACGCTGTTTTTTCTTGTGGTTAATGAAGGGGAACAGCACCAGGGCCAAGATTCGGTAAAACAGGGCCATCCCGATCAAAATGGCAAAGTTCCGTCCAATTTCGTCGTGCTTTGTACCAAGCAAGTTCTCCTAGAACAGTTTTACAAAAACTTAATGTAACGTAGTTGGAACATTCCACAATGGTTGACAACCGAATTCAGAACCCAAGTTGGCAAACTGCCCGGGAGGAGGGTCATACGATGCGTCGCTGGGGCAGTCAGCAAACACAAACGCCGCGGCGATCGAGAGCATATACGTGTTTGACGCATTATAATGGAGCCGCTTGTGCCCTGATGGGATCGAACTCGTTGGTGGATTGAAAACCTTATGGGCAGGAAAAAGGAAGCACGTCTGCCCAGTGTACGCATGGTACAGCATCAGCAGCAACTGGTGGAGCCAGAACAGCACTGCCGCACCATATACAGGGAAGTCAACCAGCGGGTAGAAGTCAGCGGTAAAGATCAACGTGTTCACAAACACATACAGAGTCTCCACGACCGTCGCGGCGGCAAAATACCAGCACTCGTCGTATGCCTGCGAAGCTCGTTCTAGATAGAACCCTGCGGGGCTGCGGTTTCTGGCATGGATTTCCCGCACTCGTGTTTAATAATTGACTTTGGCCCGAGGGATTCCCACGATGGAGACGCTATGCTAGAGCAGTGATATGCGTGCTTTGTCCCTTGTCATCGGAAGATACATCGACACGCAAAGGAAACTCGACTTTTGGTCCAGCCACTGAGACTATGTTTGGATGGTTTTGAGCTTTGCTAGTATGATTTTTTTATGTTTACGTTAGGTATATTGTGTTACATCAAAAGCGAACAAGATATCCAAAATTTATCACAAACAAATTCATTACAACTACACTAAAAATGTGAAGCTCATCGCATGGTGAGGTAGAAGTAGCACCATCACACCACTCGGGATAGATAATGAATGGCATACGTCGTTCCGTACAAATTGTCCGAGAAGTTCAAACTGGTGGCTGCGTAGAATGAAGTACAGAGAGAGAGAGAAGGTCATTCTATTTAACTTATGATCTACATATAGTTTAAGAATTCCGGAGTCTCATTAACACTGCTGAGAGTGAGGTGTTTCTAAGTTTTGACGGTGTGGCACCGACGTCATTTTCGAGTAGATCTGCGACTTGGGACATAAGAACTCGATCATTTCCCCGCGATTCGTCGGTGAGTATCTTCGCACTCTTGGAGTTCATTGCCATGTTGGCGAGAAGATCCGCCATTTTGTTTTGTTCTCGTTTTGTGTGATTCCAGGAGACCCACGCAAAGTTGTCGATGATTTGATTTACCCGAACTGCTAGTGGCTGCAACTTGGTCTGGCGTATTGAGGAAAACCCATTCTGGGCTGCGATAATCATTTGGCTATCTCCGAAGACTTCCAACTTGACTTCATAATGCTGTAGGTAGTGTGCACTGTATGCCAGGCCTTCTTTCAGTGCGCTGTATTCGCACCAATTGTTCGTAACTTCTGGTCCCATGTACGCATAGCCGCATGCTTTGAGTTCCCATCGAT
>GL376602.1:156692-184166 GCA_000143045.1 Globisporangium ultimum DAOM BR144 | reverse complement strand
ACAACTCAGGGTTGTGAGGTGTCACAAGCTCATTCAGTATCTCCGCGTGGATACCTGAGCGACGAAACACCTCCGCAAACTCACTTGGGTATCGAGGGTGCTTTGCCTGCTGTTGAGGAAGCGCAACTTCATACATTCGCTGCTCTCTTGTTCCAAGGTCCAGCAGATAGTCAGCAATATCACGACCTGGTGGGCATTCAAAGCCCAAACTGCCAAAATAGTCCACAATCTGTTCACGCGGCCCGTGGTACATCACTTCGCCGGCGTTCAGGATCATCACGTCGTCGAACAAAGAAAACACTTCGGGCGATGGCTGGAGCAATGCAATCACCACCGTCTTGCGGAGCTTCTTGGCGATGCTGCGCTGGGTTTTGATGATGTCAAATGTCGCCGCGCTGTCGAGACCCGTACTGATCTCGTCCATGAGCGTCACGTACTTCATACCAAACTCCATCTCTCCCGTGGTCACACGCTTGCGTTCACCGCCAGACACTCCACGAAGCATGGCGTCACCAACGATGGTGTCTTGGCAGTTCTGGAGCCCGAGTTGCTCGATGATGACTTCGGGGTAGTGAGCAAACATAGCTTGGGCGGCTTCTAGTGCCGCCTTGTTCTCCTCTGGAGACCCCCGAGACAAGAGCTCTTCTCCTCGGCGAGTCAGTTCACCGCCAGTAAAAGTGTGCGCGTACTCGAGCGTCTCTTTCACGGTCAGTGTCGGGTAGTGCTTGTCGCGCTGATTCACATACGCAACGAACTGCGGCAGCACCTTCTTGAGCTCTGGCTGAGCCTGTCCATTGTACGTGACCTCGCCTTCAACTGTGATGTTCTTCTCGACAGGAAAGCGTCCACTCAAGATCTTCATCAATGCCGACTTGCCCGAGCCAGGCTGGCCAAGAAGCAAGGTGATGGTGCCAGGCTTGAATACCCCGCTGACGTTCTTGAGAATCTCCTTGTGCACGACTTTCTTGGTAGCCAGCATTCCGGCGAAGCTTCTTTTCAACTCGTTTGTAACTGTCGGCAGTTCTGCTTTGCTCTGGGTCTCTGAAGCGACAGCGATCTCGGCCGTGAGCGAGAGATGGTTGAAGCGAATCTCCATCTGCGGCAGTGCGCGACCCAAAGCGGCTTCCAACCGTGTCCCGACGTGATCGTTAAGGATATGAGGGCCGTGTGCCATCAGTTCTTTCCCCGAAGTGTACTCAAGCTGCGGTTTGATGTTGTCGCCGACTTTGGCTTGCGAGATCGGCGCATCAGATGCGATCATGCTGATTGATAATGCAGTCGAAGGAGGGAGGTTCTTCAAGTGCTGTAACTGGTGATGCTGGTGTTTCTCGTTCTTGCTGAAGCGTCAATTTGAAAGTGAGAGCCAAGATGAAGTCAATGTGTCTCTCGCAGAAAAGCCTGACGCTTTGTGCATTCGACAATGCGTGACATGATAGAGCTTCTTATTGGTTGAAACTGCAATCGTATCTGTACTAATCCACCCCAACTCAATTAGCTCACATTACGCACTCTCTTGTAGAATCTGCTCCTCGGCTTAAATTTTTCAGCTATATATTGATTTATGCAGTAACTATTGGCAATGTAGCTGGTTGTAGTACATATAATATGATTAAAGATAATTTTATACAGTAAGTTTGCAATAGGTTTTTTTTTGAGCTGATGGGCACATGGAGTAATCTCGCTCAGTGTGCCACAATCGAGTTGATTATGAGGTGATGGGCATCAAAAATTTATCCAAAACGTTCACCAGTTTCACTTTCAAGCGTGAAAGAATTGGGTATCTTGTTCGCTTTTTAAGCGTAACGCGAAAACGTGGAATAGTAATTTTTACTCTGCTTCAGTAGACGTGTACTACAGGATTAGTACAGGTTTAATTAACGCTATTGAAATAGTTACTACAGGTAAAACGTCAGGATTAGTACAGGATTAGTACACACAGGCGATTGTGTTACCACGAGGTGACATGAAATGCTGGCCACTCAATGCTGCATGTGTATCGATATGGAAAGGGAGAGAACATAAGCGAAAGGAGGAAACGAGGAAGAAGGAAGGCGCGCGATCCTCAGGAGACATCATCGCCTTTGCGCTCGCGTACATCGGTATTGTATGCAAGCGAGTGCAGTACAATGGTGGTTTCTTCGCAAGACTGGAAATGATCGTCACTCTCCTAGTTTGAAAACGACACAGATCTGGCGCGGTGGAACACATTGCTGTGAACGCAATGCCGTGCTGTATTGTGGACGTGCTTTCTCATGGGCTGGACAAACATGCCGCGGCAGTGAGAGTGGTCAATGATATTCATGAGCTCTTAGATGAAATGCGTGGCTTCACGTTTAATACTTTTTGATGTCGTACAGGTACGACAGATTGTAGATGAGCAGTTCAACGATTGGATACAATGTTTAACTCAGTATGCTGCTCATTGGCACGCCACCAAGCATATTATAGATAGCAGTGAGTCCACAAGGTCACGTAAGCTGACCATCAGGCGATCGTATGTGAGTTCTTCGTTACTTGCCCAAAGGAGTTTGTCGAATACCTCTGCTGTGGAGAAACGAAGGATTGCTACAGTGCACATACAAGCAACGGATTTCAACACCCGACAGTTTTATAACGCTTATTTGACCATCTTATCAAGTACCGATGCTCGAGTGTATGCACGCATTGGTGGTTGTTGCCTTTTGCTTCATGCTGTACTTGGTTTCGTTGCCTCAAAATGCCGAGTGAGATTACATGACTACTGAATCATGTAGCTGCTTAGCGACGGTTGGTCGCAGTCCTGATTTAGTGTTTGCAGGCGCGGAGTACGCGCCATACAAGGCTGGGAGGAGATTCAAATCGCACAGTTCGTCTTTGTTGTCGGTGGTGCGACTTTGTTTTCTCAGCACTCCCAAGAGAACGAAATGCGCACTAGCAACTATACCATATTGGAGGAAATAGAAACATGAAGGCATATGTCATGCAGGCTCAGTAGTTCAGATTAGAATACAGGAGTGTTGGTTGACCAAGAAAGGTCTCTATCGATATGAAGGGGGTATTATTAAAAGAGTGGATCGTTTTCTGTTAACAAGGAGCTACCCAATATGACGCAGCAGGCGACCACGCGCAATCGCAACTAATCGTCTTCATCCACGAGCATTCACCCTAGCGCGTTCCTTATGCGGGGCCACGTCTGAAGCCCCATTCGTCTGGGAAATCGAGTCGATTAGTCCCCCCAAGTCAGGTGTCAAATGCGCAAAGAGGACTCATGCGTTCTGCTTTCCAGCCAATCACGACTCCTTATCAAATTGATCCATTTTTATTTTCAACCAATCATCATTCTCATAAACTAAATAGTATCCTCTCCCTAAGCAGAGACGATTACGGGACGCCGTTAAACGCGTCGCGACAGCGCGAGGACGCATCAAGAGCAGCGCCATGGCGCGTGGGTCTCTCTGTGTCTGTCTGTATATGTACAGACCGAGGAGAGCGCTCTGCAGACAGCGCATAAGCATGGACTCGATGCGGTCATGGCTGCCGGGAGAACGGCGCCTCGTTGAGAATCACGACGGCTTTCTCACTTACCAAACGTCCGCCTTCCGCAAAAGCACGACACCAGCCACAAGCAGATTGCCGTGCGCGTTTTAACTGCAGGCACTTCAAGAAAACCAGCTCAAAAACACTCTCGTTACCTTTTCCGACTTAGCGCGTTCGCATTCATGATGGAGAATGGAGACGATGACGCCAAGCCGCAGATTGCGTACACGTCGGGAAAAGACCTGATGGCGCAGGGGGCGCATGCGCTTCATGACCACATTGCGACCAAGCTCGAGACGGCACTGGGGCGCGCACTGCCGCAGATGGAGATTCACTTCAACCATCTCTCGCTCACGGCCGAGATCGCTGTTGCGTCCGCAGACGGGGGCAGAGTGGAACTTCCGACGCTCGCGAACGAGTTCAAGAAGGGGGTTGTTGGCCTTGTGGCCAAGAAGCACACCGTGCGCAAGGAGATTCTCAAGAACGTCAGCGGGGTATTCAAGCCTGGCACCATCACCTTGCTTCTTGGCCAGCCTGGCTCGGGCAAGTCGGCATTGATGAAGATCTTGAGTGGACGCTTTCCTGTCGAGAAGAACATCACAGTTGAAGGCGAGGTCACGTACAATGGACAGGCTCAGCCAGAGCTCAAGAAGGTGCTGCCGCAGTTCGTTGCGTATGTGAATCAGCGCGACAAGCACTACCCGACACTGACCGTGAAAGAGACGCTCGAGTACGCGCACACTTTTACTGGCGGTGAACTGACTCGCCGAGGAGAAGAGCTCTTGTCTCGGGGGTCTCCAGAGGAGAACAAGGCGGCACTAGAAGCCGCCCAAGCTATGTTTGCTCACTACCCCGAAGTCATCATCGAGCAACTCGGGCTCCAGAACTGCCAAGACACCATCGTTGGTGACGCCATGCTTCGTGGAGTGTCTGGCGGTGAACGCAAGCGTGTGACCACGGGAGAGATGGAGTTTGGTATGAAGTACGTGACGCTCATGGACGAGATCAGTACGGGTCTCGACAGCGCGGCGACATTTGACATCATCAAAACCCAGCGCAGCATCGCCAAGAAGCTCCGCAAGACGGTGGTGATTGCATTGCTCCAGCCATCGCCCGAAGTGTTTTCTTTGTTCGACGACGTGATGATCCTGAACGCCGGCGAAGTGATGTACCACGGGCCGCGTGAACAGATTGTGGACTATTTTGGCAGTTTGGGCTTTGAATGCCCACCAGGTCGTGATATTGCTGACTATCTGCTGGACCTTGGAACAAGAGAGCAGCGAATGTATGAAGTTGCGCTTCCTCAACAGCAGGCAAAGCACCCTCGATACCCAAGTGAGTTTGCGGAGGTGTTTCGTCGCTCAGGTATCCACGCGGAGATGCTGAATGAGCTTGTGACACCTCACAACCCTGAGTTGTTGGACAATGTTGGGATTCACATGGAGCCGACTCCGGAGTTTCATCAGTCTTTCTGGGCAAGTACGTGGATGCTGATCAAGAGAGAGTCGTTGGTTCAGATCCGCAATACACCATTCCTCGTGGGCCGAGCCGTCATGGTCGTGCTGATGGGGTTGCTCTATTCTACGACGTTTTACCAAATGGACCCGACCAAGATTCAAGTAGTGATGGGAGTTGCGTTTTCGGCTGTGCTGTTTTTGTCGCTCAGTCAAGTGTCATTGATGCCGACGTTCATGGCTGCTCGCGACATCTTTTACAAGCAGCGCAGCGCCAACTTTTACTGCACGTCGTCCTACGTGCTCGCGAACTCACTCAGTTTGATCCCTCTCGCGACGGTGGAAGCAATCTTCTTTGGTTCACTGGTGTACTGGATGTGCGGATTTACGTTGTCGGCGGACTCGTTTATCGTGTTCGAGATACTGATGATGCTCACGAACATGGCGTTTGGTGCGTGGATTTTTTTCATCGCAGCAGTGTCGCCGAATGTCAACGTTGCCAATCCGCTAGCCATGGTGTCGATTTTGTTCTTCATCCTGTTCGCCGGTTTCGTTGTTGTCAAGAGTCAAATCCCAGACTACTTCATTTGGCTCTACTGGCTCAGTCCTCTCACCTGGAGCATTCGTGCGATCGTGATCAACGAGTACCGGTCATCAGACTATGACGTGTGCGAGTACAAGGGGGTGGACTACTGCAAGGATTTTGGCGGAAAGACGATGGGCAAATACTACTTGAGCCTCTACGATGTCCAATCTGAAAAGGAGTGGGTCGTGTATGCGATCATGTACCTCATTGTGCTGTATGTGGTGTTCATGTCGTTTTCGTGGCTCGTTCTTGAGTACAAGCGATACGATAGTCCAGAAAACGTGAGTCTCACGAAACCTGAAGAAGAGGACGACAGCGGCTACACGTTAACTGCGACACCAAAGAACTCGGCATCAACTCCTGCGTCCTCGACCTCCAATGGTGATCTCACCCTTGGTATCCAACCTGCTAACGAGAAGCATTTCATTCCTGTTGTTATTGCCTTCCAGGATTTGTGGTACACAGTACCACTGCCAAGCAACCCAACTGAATCGATTGATTTACTCAAGGGTGTGACAGGGTACGCGTTGCCAGGCACAATGACAGCTCTGATGGGGTCCTCAGGCGCTGGCAAGACGACGCTGATGGATGTGATCGCCGGTCGCAAAACCGGTGGCAAGATCCGAGGTCAAATCCTGTTGAATGGCTACGAAGCGACCGATCTGGCGATTCGCCGCTCGACTGGGTACTGTGAACAAATGGACATCCACTCGGAGTCTTCAACCATTCGTGAAGCCCTGACTTTTAGCGCGTTCCTACGTCAGGACAGCAGTGTACCAGACAGTCAAAAGTACGACTCGGTAAACGAATGCCTGGATTTGCTTGACTTGCACGACATTGCCGACCAGATCATCCGTGGCAGCTCGGTGGAACAGATGAAGCGTTTGACGATCGGTGTGGAGCTAGCTGCTCAACCGAGTGTGTTGTTCCTTGATGAACCAACGAGTGGTCTGGATGCGCGCTCGGCCAAGCTGATCATGGACGGTGTGCGCAAGGTGGCGAACTCGGGTCGAACGATTGTGTGCACCATTCACCAACCTTCGTCGGAGGTGTTTTTCTTGTTTGACAGTTTACTGTTGCTCAAGCGTGGTGGTGAGACTGTGTTTTTCGGTGATCTTGGCAAGAATTGCCGCAACTTGATCAACTACTTCGAGAGCATTCCAGGTGTTGCTTCTCTTCCAACGGGATACAATCCGGCGACGTGGATGCTCGAGTGCATTGGCGCTGGTGTGAGCAATGACGCTGCAAACGACATGGACTTTGTGAAATATTTCAACGACAGCGAACTGAAGCAATCGTTGGATGCGAAGATCGCGAAGGCAGGTATTGGACACATTGCACCTGGTAGCACTGAGCTTCTGTTCTCAAACAAGCGTGCATCAAGCTCAACGACCCAGATGAAGTTTGTCGTCAAGCGTTTCATGGACATGTACTGGCGCACGGCTTCGTACAATTTGACTCGTATCGTCATGTCGATTGTTCTCGCGTTGCTTTTTGGCCTGGTTTTTGTTGATGCGAATTACAAGTCGTACCAGGGCGTGAACTCGGGCACTGGCATGGTCGCTCTTGCCATGGTCTTCAACGGCTTAATCTCAATGGACAGTGTCTTACCAGTTGCTTGCCATGAACGCGCTTCGTTTTACCGCGAGCGTGCGTCGCAGACCTACAATGCGTTCTGGTACTGGGTTGGCTCAACGGTGGCGGAGATTCCGTACGTGATGTTTAGTGCCTTGATCTTCACGGCGATCTTTTTCCCAATGGTCGGGTTTACTGGGTTTGGAGCAGGTGTGCTGTTCTGGCTCAACATCGCGCTGCTGCTGTTGTACCATGCGTACTTGGGTCAGCTTCTCGCGTACGCCTTGCCTAGTGAAGAAGTAGCTGCGATCATCGGTATCTTGGTGACGTCGATCTATTTTTTGTTCATGGGCTTCAATCCTCCAGCGAACGCCATTCCGGAGGGATTCAAGTGGATCTACTACATCACACCGCACACGTACTCGCTGTCGATTCTGGTGGCACTCGCGTTTGCGGATTGTCCAAGTGATGCGATGTTTGACTCGGCACTTGGCCAGTTTGTGAATGTGGGCTCCTCGCTTGGCTGTCAACCGCTCACAAACGCTCCAGTCACGCTGCAAAACCTCACGATCAAGCAGTACGTGGAAAGCGTGTTCAAGATGAAGCACGACGACATCGGGACGAACTTTGCGATCGTGATCGGGTTCACTGTGCTTTTCCGCGTGCTGGCGCTTCTGGCGCTGCGCTTCCTGAACCACCAGAAGAAGTAGACGACGCGGTGTACTCTACAAGCACTTGAGGCTTGAACCAGACGCTGAGCTGAAGCTGTTAACGTGTAGAACTCACCGACGGTGATGCATATATAAATGTATATTGCATATTTCATGTATTAGTAGCAACCCATTCGAATACAACAGCAGAGAGAGGTGAATTTTTATATATACTAGGTTTTTGAGTCTTTCATGATGGGTTATTGACAGTTTAGAGCAATTTAGGGGACTTTTTAATTAAAAAGTCTAATGTTAACCCTATTTGTAGAGGCACGACTACCAACACCCTTTTGTAGATGTACCTTATTCAATTGGTATAAACCAAACTAATGTATCATGTGTTCACGGTGTGGAATAAACCAAAACATATCAATTTAGAAAGTATCCATCGAACAGCAAATGCAAAAGAAAAGGATTCTTTTCAAAACTGTTTAATCCTGTATATCCCCTTCATAACCTACATAAAACTCTTTAACCCAGGATGAGTCACACCAGTCGCTCACAACCTACCCCTGGTGACTAATCTCCTTTTGAACCAATCAAATGCCGTTCATCGTAGCTCGTAGAGTGTTGGTCTCTCTCTCCTCCAAGCATGCCCTGTACGCCAATAGCGGAACTGCACGAGGAAGGTGACGCCACAGTGGCGGCTTTGCCCGATGGAGTCGCTCGATGCGCATTTCCCCATTCATTTCCTTCCGCACACGCGCATCTGCCCCAACAGTTGCGAGCATTGACTCAGACGCCTTCGTAGAGGCCAACAATGGAGCCACGGACGTCGATGACGAGCGACAGCGACAAGAGCGGCTCGAGCCATCACTTCCAAGTTCAACAACCCAACACTGAGCAACGCGACTACCAATCTGGCAGCACGCTCAGGAAGCTGGACTACAGCGACGCCAAGACCATGGTGGCCTATGGGCCGCATGTGCTCTACGACCACGTCGCGACGAGCCTCGAGACTGCGCTGCGGCGCTCGCTGCCGCAGATGGAGGTACGCTTCTCGAACGTCTCGCTCACGGCAGAAATCACGGTCGCGTCCGAAGCCACGCGTGAAGAGCGTACGCCCGAGCTGCCGACGATCGACAACGAGCTCAAGAAGGGCATCGCGGCGCTCACGGCCAAGAAAATCGTGGTGTACAAGGAGATCCTGAAGAATGTCAGCGGCGTGTTCAAGCCCGGCACGACGACACTCATCCTGGGCCAGCCTGGGTCCGGCAAGTCGGCGCTGATGAAAATTCTGAGCGGGCGGTTCCCCATGACGAGAAATATCACGGTCGAGGGTGAAATTTTGTACAACGGCCAAGCGCAGCAGGAGTTCAAGAGCCGATTGCCGCAGTTCGTTACCTATGTCAACCAGCATGATGTCCACTACCCCATGCTCACGGTGAAGGAGACGCTCGAATTTGCGCATGCCTTCAGCGGAGGTGATTTTTTGAGACGTGGCGACGAACTCTTGGCCAATGGGACCTCCGACGAGAACCGGACCGCGCTCGAAGCGGTCGGGGCCATGTTTTCCTACTATCCGGAGCTCATCATTGAGCAACTTGGCCTCCAAAACTGCCAAGACACCATCGTTGGTGACGCCATGCTTCGTGGTGTGTCTGGTGGCGAACGTAAGCGTGTGACTGTCGGTGAGATGGAATTCGGCATGAAGTACGTGACGCTCATGGACGAGATCAGTACGGGTCTCGACAGCGCGGCGACATTTGACATCATCAAAACCCAGCGCAGTATCGCCAAGAAGTTCCGCAAGACGGTGGTGATTGCATTGCTCCAGCCTGCCCCCGAGGTGTTCGAGCTGTTTGACGATGTGATGATCCTGAACGAAGGCGAAGTGATGTACCACGGTCCTCGCGAGCAGGTTGTCGATTACTTCAAGGACCTGGGTTTCGTGTGTCCGCCTGAACGCGATATTGCTGATTACCTTTTGGATCTTGGCACGAAGCAGCAAGAGAAATACTTCGTGAGCTCCTCTCAGGGCAAGACGAAGGTGCTGCGTTTACCAAGTGAGTTTGCCGAAGCATATCGCCAATCGAGTATTCATGCCGAGGTGCTCAATGCACTCGATGCACCGTACCGACCTGAACTCTTAGAGAGTGTAGCAAAGCATATGGACTTGACACCTGCGTTCCACCAGTCGTTCTGGGAAAGCACGTGGACGTTGGCGAGGAGAGAAGCGATGGCCATCGCACGAAACAAAGTTGCTGTCATCGCTCGCTCAATGATGGTGCTCTTAATGGGAGTAATTTACGCAACCGTGTTCTACCAGTTCAACCCAACCAAGGTTCAAGTGGTTTTGGGGACAGTGTTTTCTGCTGTGTTGTTTATTGCTTGGGGCCAAATGGCGGTTCTGCATCCGTTCATGGCTGCGCGTGAAATTTTCTACAAGCAACGAAGTGCCAACTTTTATCGCACATCGTCGTACGTGTTGGCGGGCTCGCTGGCGCAACTCCCTGTTGTGTTGGTGGAGACGCTCGTTTTCGGAACGATGCTCTACTGGATGTGCGGCTTCACGTCATCTGCAAGCTCGTATATCATATTCGAAGCAGTGTTGGTACTGACGAATATCGTATTCGGCGCGTGGTTCTTCTTCATCGCTGCGATATCGCCAAACATCAACATGGCCAGTCCAATCGCAAACGTGTCGCTACTTTTCATTATCCTGTTCGCTGGCTTCGTCGTGCTCAAGACTCAAATCCCAGACTACTTCATTTGGCTCTACTGGCTTAGCCCAATCGCGTGGAGCATCCGCGCCATTGCCATCAATGAGTACCGCTCCAGTACGTATGATGTGTGTGACTACGATGGTGTCGCGTACTGCGAACAGTTTGGCGGCATGACGATGGGCGAGTATTACTTGAGTCTGTTCGACCTTCAGTCTGGGAAAGAGTGGATCGCTTACGGAATCATCTATCTGGCGTTTGCGTACCTGCTCGTCATGCTTTTGTCGTATTTATGGCTGGAATACATTCGCTACGAGAGTCCAGAGAATGTGAGTGTAGTGGCAAAGAAAGACGTTGATGAGGATGGACCGATGTACGCATTCTCTGAGACGCCGAAGTACTTGGCCTCGTCGGTGGCGCCATTCAAGAACGAAGCAATATTACCTGTTGCTTCAACGCATGTGGCTGTAACACCTGTAACCGTTGTCTTTCGTGATCTGTGGTACTCCGTGCCGTTGCCAAGCAACCCGAAGGAATCGATCGATCTGCTTAAGGGGATCACAGGCTACGCTTTGCCAGGTACAATGACTGCGCTGATGGGTTCTTCCGGTGCAGGCAAGACAACGCTGATGGATGTGATCGCCGGTCGCAAGACTGGTGGGAAAGCTGGCGGAAAGATTTTGTTGAATGGGTATGCGGCAACTGATCTAGCTATCCGCCGCTGCACCGGGTACTGTGAGCAGATGGACATCCATTCCGACTCGTCGACGATCCGCGAAGCGTTGACATTCAGCGCTTTCCTTCGCCAGGACAGCAGTGTACCAGACAGCCAAAAGTACGATTCCGTGACGGAGTGCCTGGATTTGCTTGACTTGCACGACATTGCCGACCAGATCATCCGTGGCAGCTCGGTGGAACAGATGAAGCGTTTGACGATCGGTGTGGGGCTAGCTGCTCAACCGAGTGTGTTGTTCCTTGATGAACCAACGAGTGGTCTGGATGCGCGCTCGGCCAAGTTGGTCATGGATGGTGTGCGCAAGGTGGCGAACTCGGGTCGTACGATTGTGTGCACGATCCACCAGCCTTCGTCGGAGGTGTTTTTCTTGTTTGATCGCTTGCTGTTGTTGAAGCGTGGTGGTGAGACTGTGTTCTTCGGTGAGTTAGGTGAAAACTGTCGCAGTCTGGTGGACATTTTGAGGCGATCCCAGGTGTTGCTCCTCTCCCGGCGGGATACAATCCGGCGACGTGGATGCTCGAGTGCATTGGCGCTGGTGTGAGCAATGACGCTGCGAACGACATGGACTTTGTGAAATATTTCAACGAAAGCGAACAGAAGCAGCTGCTGGATTCCCGGATTGCTGAAAATGGCATTGGGTTCCCTGCTCCTGGTAGTTCCGAACTCGTCTTTTCCCAGAAGCGTGCATCAAGCTCAACGACCCAGATGAAGTTTGTCGTCAAGCGTTTCATGGCAATGTACTGGCGGACCTCGTCGTACAACCTGACTCGGATGTTTACATCCCTGCTGTTTTCGTTGCTGTTTGGCGCGGTGTTCATTGGAGCGGAATATACGTCGTATCAAGGTATCAACTCCGGCGTCGGTATGATCTTCTTGATGCTCGTGTTCAATGGACTGATTTCGTTTGAGAGCATTATCCCGATTACCTGTCATGAGCGTGCATCGTATTACCGTGAACGCGCGTCCCAGACGTACAGCGCATTTTGGTACTTTGTTGGCTCGACGTTGGCGGAGATTCCATATGCGTTCACCAGTGCGTTGATCTTTACGGCAATTTTCTTCCCAATGGTCGGGTTCACAGGCTTCTGGACGTTTGTGCTCTTCTGGATCAACCTGTCGTTGCTGATTCTCTTCCACACATACCTGGGCCAGCTGCTTTCGTACGTGTGTCCAGATGAAGAAGTGGCGATGATCATCGGCGTTCTCATAATGACGATCTACTTTACTTTCATGGGCTTCAGTCCGCCAACGAATGCGATTCCAGTCGGCTACAAGTGGCTCTACTACCTGACGCCTCTCACGTACTCGCTCGCAATTTTTGTCGCGCTCGTGTTTGCGGATTGCCCAAGCAACACGACTTTTGATTCGGCGCTTGGAAGTTTCGTCAACCTCGGCTCTGAACTCGGCTGTCAGCCGCTGAAGAACGCTCCGATCACCATGAACCAAGTTACCGTGAAGCAGTTCACAGAGGACGTGTTTGGCATGAAGCACGACGAGATCGGGATGAACTTTGCCATCCTGATTGGGTTCACGGTCGTGTTCCGGATCTTTGCGTTGCTTGCTATACGATACATCAACCACCAAAAAAAGTAGGCATGAGGCTCTCTTCCGACGGAGCTGTGCCCCCATCCATTCTATCGACTTTTCCATATATGCACTCCAGGTAGATTTCTGAAACCTGCGAATACTATAAAATACACTAAATGCGATTCATTTTTTTAGTCAACTAAAAAGTAAATGTTACGTCAAAAGCGAACAAGATATCCTGAATCGATCACAACCAAATTCACTACAGCAGAAAACATGAATCTCATCACATGATGAGGCAGACTCGGCAAACATGCGGTTCATGTCAGTGTGTACTGCATACGCCAGTTGCTGGCAATTTAACAAGCAACAACTGGCGAAATGCGGACGGATGGGTGCCGAAATGGTGGCTCTATTAATACGAAAAGCGCGTCGACATCAACAGATAGCGTCTGGTGCTGACGGACGAATCGGGGCCTTGGGACAAGCTTCCTCGGGGCGTAACCCCGTTCGGACGAATTCGTCCGAACGGGGACGCATGGGAGGCGTAATACGGATTTTCAGCCAATCCGGTGCGCAGATGGTGTCCGAGTGATGTTTTTTGTCCAGTTCCCTCGCAGTCAGAGTGATGATCTAGTTGGCCACCAAAATGAAGACACCCAGAACACACAGAGAGGAGACAACGAGATGGAAGCGCGCGGAGAGGCCATTTTACACGGCGAAGGCGCAAAAGCGAACATGGATACGGACGCCACTTCACAATCCACTCTCCTCTGCTCCCATCGCAGCGAACCAGTACCCGACTAGTTGAGGCAGTTCCGCCCGACGACGAACCAATGGCCGATCCGTCCAACCCGCTCGCGCACACGTCGGGCAAGGCACTGATGGCGCACGGGCCACTCATGCTGCACGACTATGTGTCGACGAGACTCGAGGCCGCGTTGGGCCGCGCACTCCCCCAAATGGAGATTCGCTTCCACGACCTCTCGCTCTCGGCTGACGTCACGGTCGCCAGCGATGACAGTTCGGAATCCTCGGAGTTGCCGACCATGGTGAACGCGGTGAAGAAGGGGCTAAGTGGGGTCATGATCCGCAAGCGCGTCGTGCGCAAAGAGATCCTCAAGAACGTCAGTGGTGTGTTCCAGCCTGGTACGGTAACGCTCATCCTGGGGCAACCAGGCTCGGGCAAGTCGTCCTTGATGAAGATCTTGAGTGGACAGTTCCCAGTCACCAAAAATATCACGGTGGAGGGCGAGATCACGTACAACGGGCAGTCTCAGCCGCTGCTTCGTGATCGACTACCGCAGTTCGTGGCCTACGTTAACCAACGGGACAACCATCTTCCTAGTTTGACTGTGAACGAGACACTCGAGTTCGCTCACGAGTTCTGCGGAGGTGAATTGACCCGACGCGGAGAGGAGTTGCTGTCGAATGGCACGCCGGAAGAGAACAAGGCGGCGTTGGAAGCAGCAAATGCCATGTTTGCCCACTACCCAGAAATCATCATTGAGCAACTTGGCCTCCAAAACTGCCAAGACACCATCGTTGGTGACGCCATGCTTCGTGGTGTGTCTGGTGGCGAACGTAAGCGTGTGACTGTCGGTGAGATGGAATTCGGCATGAAGTACGTGACGCTCATGGACGAGATCAGTACGGGTCTCGACAGCGCGGCGACATTTGACATCATCAAAACCCAGCGCAGTATCGCCAAGAAGTTCCGCAAGACGGTGGTGATTGCATTGCTCCAGCCTGCCCCCGAGGTGTTCGAGCTGTTTGACGATGTGATGATCCTGAACGAAGGCGAAATGATGTACCACGGTCCTCGCGAGCAGGTTGTCGATTACTTCAAGGACCTGGGTTTCGTGTGTCCGCCTGAACGCGATATTGCTGATTACCTTTTGGACCTGGGAACCAAGCAGCAGCACAAGTACGCAGTCGGGGCGTCATTGACTCAAGCCAAACTGCCACGTTCTCCAAGTGAGTTTGCCGAAGCATTTCGCCAGTCAGCTATCCACGCCAGCATGCTGCGTGACCTCAATGAGCCTCACTCCTCAGAGCTGTTGGCGAATGTGGGTGCCCACATGGAACCAATGCCGAAGTTTCATCAGTCGTTCTGGGAGAATACGTGGACGCTGATTCGCCGCGAGTCGATGGTGACGATGCGCAACACGCCCGCCCTCATGGGCCGAGCGGTGATGATGATTTTGATGGGGTTGGTGTACTCCGTTACGTTCTTCCAGTTGAACCCAACCCAAGTCCAAGTGGTGATGGGTATTGTTTTTGCGACGGTCTTGTTTTTGTCACTGAGTCAAATGGCACTGATTCCGATATTCGTGGCTGGTCGTGATGTGTTTTACAAGCAGCGGCACGCGAACTTCTATCGTACGTCATCCTACGTCTTGGCCAATTCGATCAGTCAAATTCCGTTCGTGTTGGCGGAAACGCTGGTGTTTGGTACCATGGTGTACTGGATGTGCGGCTTCCATTCGTCAGGGAGTGCGTACATCGTATTCGAACTATTGCTGTTTCTATCGGACTTGGCGTTTGGCGCATGGTTCTTCTTCATCGCTGCAATATCGCCAAACATCCATATGGCCAATCCAATCGCCAACGTTTCGGTCCTGTTCTTCATGTTGTTCGCTGGTTTTGTCGTCCTCAAGAGTCAAATCCCAGACTACTTCATTTGGCTCTACTGGCTCAGTCCGATCTCTTGGAGTATCCGTGCCATCGCCATCAACGAGTATCGTTCCGATAAGTACGACGTGTGTGACTACGACGGCGTCGCGTATTGTGAGCAGTTTGGTGGCATGACCATGGGCGAATACTACTTGAGTTTGTTTGACGTGCAGTCAAAGAAAGAGTGGGTAGTATATGGTGTTCTGTTCATGGTGATGGCATACCTGCTCTTCATGGTACTGTCGTACATTGCGCTCGAGTATTGCCGGTATGAAAGTCCTGAAAATGTAAGCGTGACTACAGGAAGTACGAAAGACAAAGAAGACACCAGCTACGTCCTCGCCAAGACTCCTCAAGGATCAACATCGACTCGTGGCTCGTTTAGAGAAGAACAAGAAGTGATGCTGACTGTTTCCACGGACAAGCATTTCGTTCCTGTTGTTGTTGCGTTCAAGGATTTGTGGTACACAGTGCCGCTACCAAGCAATCCGAAGCACGATACAATTGACCTGCTCAAAGGGATCACTGGGTACGCTTTGCCTGGTACGATGACAGCTCTGATGGGATCTTCAGGTGCAGGCAAGACCACGCTAATGGATGTGATCGCTGGCCGCAAGGCTGGAGACAAGATCCGAGGTCAGATTTTATTGAATGGCCATGCAGCAACTGACCTGGCCATCCGTCGTTGCACTGGGTACTGTGAACAAATGGACATCCACTCGGAGTCTTCAACCATTCGTGAAGCCCTGACTTTTAGCGCGTTCCTACGTCAGGACAGCAGTGTACCAGACAGCCAAAAGTACGACTCGGTAAACGAATGCCTGGATTTGCTGGACATGCACGACATTGCCGACCAGATCATCCGTGGTCGATCCGTTGAACAGATGAAGCGTTTGACGATCGGTGTGGAGCTAGCTGCTCAACCGAGTGTGTTGTTCCTTGATGAACCAACGAGTGGTCTGGATGCGCGCTCGGCCAAGCTGATCATGGACGGTGTGCGCAAGGTGGCGAACTCGGGTCGAACGATTGTGTGCACGATCCACCAGCCTTCGTCGGAGGTGTTTTTCTTGTTTGATCGCTTGCTGTTGTTGAAGCGTGGTGGTGAGACCGTGTTCTTCGGTGATCTCGGCGTAGGATGTCACAATTTGGTCAACTACTTCGAAGCTATCCCAGGGATTGCTTCTCTTCCAGAAGGGTACAACCCAGCGACTTGGATGCTCGAGTGCATTGGCGCTGGTGTGAGCAATGACGCTGCGAACGACATGGACTTTGTGAAATATTTCAACGAAAGCGAACAGAAGCAGCTGCTGGATTCCCGGATTGCTGAAAATGGCATTGGGTTCCCTGCTCCTGGTAGTTCCGAACTCGTCTTTTCCCAGAAGCGTGCATCAAGCTCAACGACCCAGATGAAGTTTGTCGTCAAGCGTTTCATGGCAATGTACTGGCGCACTCCGTCATACAATCTCACACGTTTGCTGACAGCAATTTTTATCGCCTTGCTGTTTGGGTTGGTGTTCACGGATGCAAACTATGCCTCATACCAAGGTGTCAATTCCGGTGTCGGCATGCTTTACCTCGTGTTGATCTTCAATGGGTTGATCTCCTTTGAAAGTATCATCCCAATCACGAGTCACGAGCGAACCTCGTATTATCGCGAGAGAGCGTCGCAAACGTATAACGCGTTCTGGTATTTTGTTGGCTCGACTGTGGCCGAGATCCCGTACGTTTTCGTGAGTGGGTTGCTCTTCACGGTGATCTTTTACCCGATGGTCGGGTTTACCGGATTCGGAACCGGTGTCTTGTTCTGGCTCAACATATCGCTATTGATCCTGTACCATGCGTACTTGGGCCAGCTGCTCGCGTACGCGTTTCCAAGCGAAGAAGTTGCGACGATTGTTGGTATCTTGGTGACGTCGATTTTTTTCTTGTTTATGGGCTTTAGTCCGCCAACGAACGCGATCCCGGCTGGATTGAAATGGCTCTACTACATCACGCCGCACACATACTCACTCGCGATCTGTGTTGCGCTCGTGTTTGCTGATTGCCCAGAGAATACCACGTTTGACTCGGCGCTTGGACACTTTATTGACGTGGGCTCAAAACTCGGTTGCCAGCCATTGAAGAACGCGCCGATCACGATGAACCAGATCACGGTCAAGCAGTTCACGGAAGACGTGTTTGGCATGAAGCACGATGAGATTGCAAGGAACTTCGTGATTGTGATCGGATTCACAGTGCTCTTCCGTGTCCTCACGTTGCTGTCGTTGCGGTTCATCAACCACCAGAAAAAGTAAAGCCAGCTAGGTAGAATGGCTGATGCCTTTCATCTCAGCAGCAAATGTATGATTTTCTTAGAAATCTTTCTTTGCCAGCTCAAATCAGCCACATTGAAGGGATGAATCGTTCGATCTCGCGGCAAGATCCTCGATACAGGAAATATAATCAGTCCTTGATCTTTTACCGAGCGCTCGCTCACGCCCTACGCTTTGCGAATTTGCATGCTGAAGGATATCTTGTTCGCTTTAGACGTACTAGGAACATAATATCTCACTGAAAAGCAAACATAGTATCCGAAACGAATACACCTTCTCTACTCAGTAGTAGGCTCCAACGAGAATCCGATAGGAACGATAAGGCTGTGGTTGCACTTATAGGAAATGCGCGAAAGCAGTTGCAAGTCTTATCACAGAGTGCACTGTTGATTTGAAGGCCCAGAAGGTGAGAGTGCTATATAAATTTGTTCGATCGGAAACCAGACCATGTCTGATTATGGCCTGTAAAATAGTTTACCTTAAGTAGTACACTATGCCACGGTTCTATGTCTTGTCTCGAGGGATCACTGTCATCCAGACAGATAGCGACAAGGCTTGCTGTAGCTGCATGTTCTCAGCCTGAGTGGCTATGCCTAATGGCTTCGTCTGGTCAGTGCTACGCCAGACGCGTCATTTTCAAATGATGCAGACGCAAGCACTACAGTAGACAAACATGCACGCTTGAATTTGTGTGTGCGTATCTCTCATGAGACAATCTCGACGATGCGATCTCTTCAAGGCTGCACGAGAGTGCTGGTCCTCACTACGCATGAATGCACGATCAGGACTTCAACGCACTAAGGAGATCTTTGCGGAATTGGATACCCAGTATAGTGTATACGCTACAGTAGTGTGACGAAATGAAAGGCCCTGTGAGTCGGTGCTCTATGTGCTTGATACAAGTGATCGTAGTGAATGCGACGTTCGGAGATGTTCCCAGGGTTCTATGAATTCATCCGCCGTCCTGTTTCGGTTGCTGATGCTGCTCTCTTTGCGACTCATCAGCCACTAGGAGAAATAAACCAGAGACCGGTGCGTGAAACGCTGAAAGTGAACTGCGATTGCAGACTAAATGGATTAGCAAAGCAGATTTCGGTGCCGTCACCCGAGTAGACACCAAGTCTTAATATAACGACTCCAACGAGTTAGCCGGATGGGGTGTATAATTCAAAGACGCTCCCGCGTAGAAAACCAAACAGTAGCATTCAGTGCAGCGCGGAAACAACTGACGCCTTTTTCGTCGTTCACTGGATTGCTGAGACCAGCGACCTGGCCCTACACTGAATGCGAAGCTTCAGCTGCAGCCACGTCAACTCCATGAGAGGGCACAGGCGCTACGTAGAGAGGATTCTGTACTGTGCCTCTTGAATGCGTGCGTATGTATGGCTGTTCGCATGAGACAATCTCGATCGTGCTTCAAAACTTCAAGCTGGGCACCAAAGCGCTAAATTAATCCTCAGCGCGCATCTCTCCAAAACTTGCATTCACCACCATCACTCATTGTACAGTGCAAGGCACCAGCAAATCTATCAACTCTTTTTTTTCATTCACCACAACCGACTGACTGCCATTCGCAAAATGGTGATCCAATTACCAATTTTGAAAAGGAGCTACAGACGCTGAGTATAGAATAAAAAGGTATATACAATAAAATCGTGTGCAAGCGTGTCGCGCGACTACTTCGTCGAATTTCGGTGCCTCACGATTTGGATCTTTCCAGCTCAGCAGCAAGCAACACGAAACCGTTGCCCCAAGAACGACCGTGGCCGCATGAAGTAATGGTTTGGAAGTACACACAGTGGGGTGTATCTTTTAGCTGTTCGATGCCTTTGTGGTAATACATATTTTGTTGTACCAGAGATTCGTCTGGCCCGTTTTTGTCCTGCGATCAAACGATGCCACATGTGTACATGTATGTGTGATGGTGATGTGATGTGCGACAAGAAAGGGAGCTTCTGTGGCTGGTGCCGCTTTCCGTTTTGATTGGTGCGGAGCACGAAACTGGAGCGATTTGCTGCGTTTGGCTCTTTGCGTGAAACACTTTTGCATTGGTGAGACGAGTGAAGCCAGCAGTATCTGGGCATTGGCATGCAGACGCCAAGCATGACTGACGCTGCGAAGAAGACGCCACAGCCGAGTCCACTGGCATACACGTCTGGCAAGGCGTTGATGGCGCAGGGACCTCACGTGCTGCATGAGCACGTATCCTCAGCGCTAGAGGCAGCATTGGGATGCGCATTGCCTCAGATGGAGGTGCGTTTCTCCAACGTCTCGCTCACGGCCGCGATCGCCGTGGCGTCCGAGGGTGATCTGCAAAGTCAACAACCTGAGTTACCGACGCTTGTGAATGACCTGAAGAAAGGAATCGCGGCGCTGACTGCCAGGAAGAAGCTGGTACGCAAAGAGATCCTCAAGAACGTCAGTGGTGTGTTCCAGCCTGGTACGGTAACGCTCATCCTGGGGCAACCAGGCTCGGGCAAGTCGTCCTTGATGAAGATCTTGAGTGGACAGTTCCCAGTCACCAAAAATATCACGGTGGAGGGCGAGATCACGTACAACGGGCAGTCTCAGCCGCTGCTTCGTGATCGACTACCGCAGTTCGTGGCCTACGTTAACCAACGGGACAACCATCTTCCTAGTTTGACTGTGAACGAGACACTCGAGTTCGCTCACGAGTTCTGCGGAGGTGAATTGACCCGACGCGGAGAGGAGTTGCTGTCGAATGGCACGCCGGAAGAGAACAAGGCGGCGTTGGAAGCAGCAAATGCCATGTTTGCCCACTACCCAGAAATCATCATTGAGCAACTTGGCCTCCAAAACTGCCAAGACACCATCGTTGGTGACGCCATGCTTCGTGGTGTGTCTGGTGCGAACGTAGCGTGTGACTGTCGTGAGATGATCGGCATGAGTACGTGACGCTCATGGACGAGATCAGTACGGGTCTCGACAGCGCGGCGACATTTGACATCATCAAAACCCAGCGCAGTATCGCCAAGAAGTTCCGCAAGACGGTGGTGATTGCATTGCTCCAGCGTGCCCCCGAGGTGTTCGAGCTGTTTGACGATGTGATGATCGTGAACGAAGGCGAAGTGATGTACCACGGTCCTCGCGAGCAGGTTGTCGATTACTTCAAGGACCTGGGTTTCGTGTGTCCGCCTGAACGCGATATTGCTGATTACCTTTTGGACCTGGGAACCAAGCAGCAGCACAAGTACGCAGTCGGGGCGTCATTGACTCAAGCCAAACTGCCACGTTCTCCAAGTGAGTTTGCCGAAGCATTTCGCCAGTCAGCTATCCACGCCAGCATGCTGCGTGACCTCAATGAGCCTCACTCCTCAGAGCTGTTGGCGAATGTGGGTGCCCACATGGAACCAATGCCGAAGTTTCATCAGTCGTTCTGGGAGAATACGTGGACGCTGATTCGCCGCGAGTCGATGGTGACGATGCGCAACACGCCCGCCCTCATGGGCCGAGCGGTGATGGTGATTTTGATGGGGTTGATAAACTCCACCATGTTCTTCCAGTTGAACCCAACCCAAGTCCAAGTGGTGATGGGTATTGTTTTTGCGACGGTCTTGTTTTTGTCACTGAGTCAAATGGCACTGATTCCAACAAACTTGGCAGCTCGAACCATCTTCTACAAGCAGCGGCACGCGAACTTCTATCGTACGTCATCCTACGTCTTGGCCAATTCGATCAGCCAGCTTCCGTTGATCATGATCGAAACAATCGCTTTTGGTACCATGGTGTACTGGATGTGCGGCTTCCATTCGTCAGCGAGTTCGTACCTCATATTTGAAGTAGTTCTCTTCCTGACAAACGTAGCATTCGGCGCATGGTTCTTCTTCGTCGCTGTTGCTTCACCTAACATCCACTTGGCAAACTCGATTGCAAGTGTCTCGGTCCTTCTCTTCATCTTGTTCGCTGGTTTTGTCGTCCTCAAGAGTCAAATCCCAGACTACTTCATTTGGCTCTACTGGCTCAGTCCGATTACCTGGGGCATCCGTGCCATCGCCATCAACGAGTATCGTTCCGATACGTACGACGTGTGTGACTACGACGGCGTCGCGTATTGTGAGCAGTTTGGTGGCATGACCATGGGCGAGTACTACTTGAGCTTATATGATATCGAATCGAAGAAGGAGTGGATCGCCTACGGGATGATCTACTTGGTCCTGGTGTATCTAGTGTTCATGGGATTGTCCTCCTTGTGGCTTGAGTATATTCGCTATGAGAGCCCAGAGGATGTGTACGTCATGGCAACGAAGGATATCGAAGAACACCCTGGCTATGCTCTCGCTGAAACACCGAAGGCTTCGTCGAAATCTACGAGCTACGAGCTCAATGAGAAGATTGTCGTGGCAGTTCAGCCATCGACAAATTCGAGTATTATTCCTGTCACGGTGGCGTTCTGCGACTTGTGGTACTCCGTACCATCTCCGAGTAACCCGAAGGAATCGATCGACTTGCTCAAGGGAATTACTGGATTCGCGCTACCGGGAACAATCACAGCTCTGATGGGATCTTCAGGTGCAGGCAAGACCACGCTAATGGATGTGATCGCTGGTCGTAAGACTGGAGGCAAGATCCGAGGTCAGATTTTATTGAATGGCCATGCAGCAACTGACCTGGCCATCCGTCGTTGCACTGGGTACTGTGAACAAATGGACATCCACTCGGAGTCTTCAACCATTCGTGAAGCCCTGACTTTTAGCGCGTTCCTACGTCAGGACAGCAGTGTACCAGACAGCCAAAAGTACGACTCGGTAAACGAATGCCTGGATTTGCTGGACATGCACGACATTGCCGACCAGATCATCCGTGGTCGATCCGTTGAACAGATGAAGCGTTTGACGATCGGTGTGGAGCTAGCTGCTCAACCGAGTGTGTTGTTCCTTGATGAACCAACGAGTGGTCTGGATGCGCGCTCGGCCAAGCTGATCATGGATGGTGTGCGCAAAGTTGCCAATACCGGAAGAACCATCATCTGCACGATCCACCAGCCTTCGTCGGAGGTGTTTTTCTTGTTTGATCGCTTGCTGTTGTTGAAGCGTGGCGGTGAGACTGTGTTCTTCGGTGATCTCGGCGTAGGATGTCACAATTTGGTCAACTACTTCGAAGCTATCCCAGGGATTGCTTCTCTTCCAGAAGGGTACAACCCAGCGACTTGGATGCTCGAGTGCATTGGCGCTGGTGTGAGCAATGGCGCTGGCAACGACATGGATTTTGCCAAATGTTTCAACGAAAGCGAACAGAAGCGCATGCTGGATTCGAAGATCATGACGGAAGGTATTGGCCACCCAGCACAAGGTAACTCGGCGCTTGCCTTTTCGAAGAAGCGTGCTGCAAGCTCAATGACGCAGATGACATTTGTCGTCAGTCGATTCATGACCATGTACTGGCGCACATCCGCATACAATCTGACACGCATGCTGCTGTCGCTTGTCGTCGCCTTGCTCTTTGGATTGATGTTTACGAAAGCCGACTACGCTTCGTACCAAGGCACTGTCTCGGGTGCCGGCATGCTTTACGAAGTCGTGATCTTCAATGGGCTTATGTCCTTCGAGAGCATCCTCCCGATCATCAGTCACGAGCGCGCCTCATTTTACCGTGAGCGTGCGTCACAGACTTACAATGCTTTCTGGTACTTTGTTGGCTCGACGATCGCGGAGATCCCGTATGTGCTTGCCAGTACGTTGATCTTCACCGTCGTCTTCTTTCCAATGGTCGGATTCACGGGATTTTGGACCGGAGTCTTGTTCTGGATCAACCTGTCGCTTCTTGTCCTGTGTCATGCGTACTTGGGTCAGCTCTTTGCGTTTGCATTTCCAAGCGAAGAAGTGGCGACGATCCTTGGCGTGCTCGTGATGTCGATCTTCTTCTTGCTGATGGGCTTCAGTCCTCCGACGAGTGCGATCCCAGCGGGCTTGAAGTGGATTCACTACATCACGCCGCACACGTACTCGCTGTCGATCTTCGTCGCGCTCGTGTTCGCTGATTGCCCGCAGAATACCACGTTTGACTCAGGTCTCAGGCAATTCACTCACCTCGGCTCGGCTCTTGGTTGTCAACCATTGAAAAATGCTCCCGTCACGTTGAACCAAGTCACGGTGAAGCAGTTCACGGAAGACGTGTTCGACATGAAGCACGACGATATTAGCACGAACTTCGTTATCCTCATCGGGATCATCGTCTTGCTTCGGTTGCTGGCGCTGTTATCTTTGCGATTCGTCAATCACCAGAAGAAATAAAACCAGCGTTCAGCGCGCAATTGCTGAAGCCGGGCTGAGATTAGTCGAGAAAAGTGGGCCGGGCAGATCAGGTTTCGGTGGCTTTAAATACCTCGCTTGAATTGGCTATTAAGATGATGATCCGTGAGTAAAACCTAATAAAGAAAACTTGTTCTACTGCTCTTGGCTCTTGCTAGGGATTTCCTAGGGCGCCGACTATGACCTAAGCCCCTCCTCCTTCATGACGAATGACCTGCTGAGCAATAATCTAAAGATGATGATGATAAGAAGAATCTATTTATCAGTGATTTAAGATTCTCTAAAGTCGATCAGCCGACCTAGTAATACTGGTTTGCGTGGACGATTGTAATAAGTATGGTCGAGAGCCAAGAGCTTTAGCACCTGGTCTCTTCGTTGGGCGAGAAGTTTGTTCGCATTCCCCACAAATCGTCCCGACGATTTCGCATCCATTGCTATGTTTGCTAAACGGTCGGCTGCCTTGTTGAAGTTGCGCTTGACGTGTTGCCAGTGTATTCCGTTAAAATAATTTACTACTGTCAACCATACAAAGAACAGTATTTAATTGACAATACATGGTATCATCACAGCCTTCGCATTCAGAAATCGACGAAGGTCTCATCCAGATGATTCGGCACGACCACCACACGGGTGCATCCGTCGTCGTCAGGGTCCCGTGATAAATCACGCAAATACCGCCGCTCCGCGATTGGCCTTCGAGCTGTATTTTCAACCAATCCGGTGGGTTTACAATTTTTGCGTGAGCCACGCTCCATGTCAAGAGAGCTCCGCGTGTATACTTCTTCCATTTGGCTTGCAGAGGTAGGGTGCATTCCAAAGAGTACTTAATTGCACGTAACGAAGCGTTTGAATAGAGCTGACCGCCGTTGTAACGTCAATCGCCACAATGATTTGCTGGGAGGGCAGTCCCAAAAGAAATGCCGATAAGTTTCGATTGCTGAGCATCCGCGTGCACAATATCGTTGACTGTCGTTTCCTTGTCTCTAGAACAAGTAGCTGTCGGGGAAGATGCACCACCAGACCAACGTAGAGTGATGCCGAGAGTTCGGGGAGGGATGAAATTGCATTGACGAATTCGTGGTTTTGGAGTTGGTGGGCTTCGAAGTCAGGGATTGTGACGTGTCGTAAGAAGGGATGGATTCTGCTAGAGAGTCTTAGAACTATTGTAGTGAGAGAGATGTAGACTACTTTGGACGGGATGCTTATGGCCATGTAAAGGCTTGTTGTTGGTTGCCGTGTTAGAGAGGTCAGTGAGTATGACGGCAATAGCGAATGCCAACCTGGAAAAATGGCCCCTGGCTTCTATTGATTACTTTACGCGAAGGCGCATCAGTGTCAGCCGCTTCACGTTGTTGGAGACAGTGCGATGATTATTCGTCAACAACAGCTCCACTATTCCCCAAAAAACCGTCGTTTGGCGTCCATGTACCACTGGTCCAAAAGGCTAGCGGATACCATGGCAATCCGATCTTGGTCTCATCACTACCGATCTTTCAACAAAATGGCAGACAAAGCAGCCAACCATGCCATGGACTCGTCCGTTTCGGCGCAGTATCGGTTTCCGACTGATCGCCGAGAAGGAGCAGAGCTCGCAAGCTTAATGGTAGGTGACACCCAACATTGGTTCGACAACCACCCGACCGCGAGTGGCGTCGACCGACTGTCTTGACACGACCAAATGGCTGTGGCGAGACCTTTTATGCGTTTGATGTGCTAGATCGTCATGGAATGACGATCACCTTTTTACCCTGTGTCGAAACTACTCTATAGTGTAGCTCAGGGAATGGATATTGTCGTTCGCCACGCGTAACATAATATACCTTACTTATTCTATTGATTACTTTGATGCCAATCGTCCCGCGAATAAACGATTTCCTGCAGTATGAATTTGCATGTGCAGCTTTGTACTTACACGCGGATTTGAAAAGTTGCAACAATCCTTTCCCCCATCTGGTGGTGGTGTTTGCGTGTTTGGATGATTGGCATGCAAAGTGATGTTCTCCCACTTTGACAAAAACCCAAGTCCTCTTTTTGTCATATGACGTCAGCCTGCACTTTGCAGAGACACTCCAATCCTGAGGACAGCACTCGAATTGCGCAGCCAAAAGCAGCCAACCGGAAGCCCGTGAATAACAACATTCGGATCCATACGCTTGGGACGGTTGCGACTGGAACAATCACCACGGTACGAAGACGATCTACTATCGTTGAATGTGCTTACTCGTGGTCACTTGGTAGGTATATGAGGCGACAACCCTTGGGATCACTTCGCATTCAGGAGGGAGGGTGGATGACAGAATCAGGTGTAGTCGACTGGCGCAATCAGCCGGCGGATCCTCTTTTTCTCTACGACTAAAGTCCAACTCTCGCAAAGTATTCAAAATATAAAAATACGAGACTCAACTTCGACCATAAGAAGGGACAATTCGTTTTTATTGAGAATGCATGTATCAAACATATTAGCTATTCGAGTTAAGAGCTGTAGTGGGTCCTAATTAAGTCGCAATCAAATGAACGACCGAGTGCTGACAAAAACCATGGCATCCCCCCACCCACCCACTCATCCTTCAGGTGGCGGCCACCCTGAAATCCTGCTGATGGCCCACGGCCTGCAGTGCACTATAAGTACGTCTCCACCAAGTTCGAGGCTGCACTCGGACGCGCGCTCCCGCAGATGGAGGTGCGATTTTCGAATCTCAACGTGTCAGTTGACCTCACGATTGTCGAAGAAGATTCATCGAAGGCCGAACTACCAACGCTACTCAACACGATAAAGAAGTCGTTCGTTTCATCCAAGAGTCACCAAGTGCGAAAAGAAATCCTGAAAAACGTGAGCGGTTCGTTCAAGCCCGGCACCATCACTTTGTTGCTCGGCCAACCGAGTTCGGGCAAGTCGTCGCTGATGAAGATCTTGAGCGGACGGTTCCCAGTGGAGAAGAACATTACGGTCGAAGGCGACATCACCTACAATGGCGTCCCCCAGAAGGAGATCACGAAGACGTTGCCTCAGTTCGCGGCCTATGTCAACCAGCGTGACAAGCACTACCCAGTGCTCACAGTCAAGGAAACCCTCGAGTTTGCGCACACTTTTACTGGTGGTGAGTTGACTCGCCGTGGCGAGGAGCTGCTGTCTAAAGGCTCTCCTGAAGAAAACTTGGCAGCATTGGAAGCGGCAAAAGCCATGTTTGCGCACTACCCGGACGTGATCATTCAACAACTTGGTCTCCAGAACTGTCAAAACACGATCGTCGGTGATGCCATGCTCCGTGGCGTGTCGGGCGGCGAACGCAAGCGTGTGACCACGGGAGAGATGGAGTTTGGTATGAAGTACATGACACTCATGGACGAGATCAGTACGGGTCTAGACAGTGCGGCGACGTACGATATCGTCAACACACAGCGCAGCATCGCCAAGACGCTCCGCAAGACGGTCGTATCGCGTTACTTCAG
>GL376602.1:115400-145513 GCA_000143045.1 Globisporangium ultimum DAOM BR144 | reverse complement strand
TTGAGACATATAAACTGCTTTTCGTTGTTGCACGTGCAGACTGATGCTGCCGACTCGGACAGCAGCTGCATCAGTCGAGGAAGCTGTTTCCCTTGTTTCAAAAGACAGCGGAGTCGTCAACGAAGGTCGAAATAAGATGGGGTTCTGCTCCGGATCTGGTCACGCGAATACCTTCCAGATGGGGGTCTTGTTGAACTGCCAGTGCGAGAATCTCCGCGGCCACGATAAACAGCAGAGGGGCAAGGGGGCATCCTTGACGAATGCCCGACTTGACCTCCCATTCTGCCGACAGTTCTCCGTTCACCAGGTACTGCGCTGTAGTATCCGAGTGCATACGACGTACTAAATCCACAAATTGTCGCCCGAAGCCGAATTTGCTTAGCACAAGGTACAGAAAGTTTCGGTCCAATGTGTCGTAAGCCTTCATGAAGTCCAGCATCGCAATTCCGGGAGCGTCATCCAACCCTTCAGCGCCGTTGTGGTAGATGTAGAACCTTTTATAAGACCTGTATTCAAACCTCTAATTCTGTATAATCGCGCAAACCTTTTACAACTGTAGAACCTGCCTCACTGCATTCGATCCTGCGTTCATCTGTCGGAGGTTTGACTGTGCGCGTGTTGACTCTCGCGAGTGTTTATGCCGCTCTCTTACCGCTCGCACTTAGCCAGAGCTGTTTATGCCACGCGCTTGTCGACGGCACGCGAGCGCCGCTGATTGGCTCATTTCGACTTGATTTGGGATGATTTCGCGCCGTGCTGATTACACTCCCACCGCACACGACCAGATGGTCCCGCTCGATTGCCGCGTGGTACGTTGCGGCCCGTAATACGCGGTACGTCCGCTGCTATCAACTCTCAAAGCTTGCAACGTACCACAGAATGAAAAAAGCAATACTATTTTTACTTAACGTATCGAATTTCATAAGAGGTCATGTGCAAAAGGTCAACAGGTACGTCTCCCATGCGGTGGTTCGTTATCCCATTTGCCTTTGCGCTCTCAGTCTTCGATTTCACCTCAACCACGCACTCGATCCTCTAGCCAACACTGATGAGTTCGACGACGTCCGCCGTGCCGATCGGGTACGAGTCCGGCAAGGCGCTCATGGCGCAGGGCCCGCAGGCGCTGCACGATCACTTCGCGACGACGGTGGAGAGGGCGCTCGGCCGCGCGCTCCCGCAGATGGAGGTGCGCTTCAGCAACCTCAGCGTCTCAGCCGACATCACGGTGACTGAGGAGAATGACCATCAGGCCGAGCTCCCGACGCTCTACAACACGATCAAGGGCTCCTTCGCGACCGTCAAGAAGCGCCAGGTGCGCAAGCAGATCCTCAAGAACGTCAGCGGCGTGTTCAAGCCCGGCACAATCACGTTGCTGCTCGGACAACCGAGCTCCGGCAAGTCGTCGCTCATGAAAATGCTCGCGGGCCGATTCCCGATCGAGAAGAACGTGACGGTCGAAGGCAAGATGACGTACAATGGCCAGGATCAACACAGCATCAGGAAAGCGCTCCCGCAATTTGTATCGTACACGACTCAGCGTGACAACCACTACCCGGTGCTCACAGTCAAGGAAACCCTCGAGTTTGCGCACACTTTCTGTGGCGGCGAACTCACGCGACGAGGCAAGGAGCTCTTGAGCCATGGCACCCCTGAAGAAAACCAGGCGGCATTGGAAGCAGCCCGGGCCCTCTTTGAGCACTACCCTGACGTGATCATCGAGCAACTCGGTCTCCAAAACTGCCAAGACACGGTCGTTGGTGACGCCATGCTTCGTGGTGTGTCTGGTGGCGAGCGCAAGCGTGTGACCACGGGAGAGATGGAGTTCGGCATGAAGTACGTGACGTTCATGGACGAGATCAGTACGGGTCTCGACAGTGCGGCGACGTACGATATCATCAACACACAACGTAGTGTGGCTAAGAAGTTCCGCAAGACGGTGGTGATCGCGCTGTTGCAACCTGCTCCAGAGGTGTTTGCGTTATTCGACAATGTGATGATCCTGAACGACGGCGACGTGATGTACCACGGCCCTTGCGACCAAGTCGTCGAGTACTTCCAAGGATTGGGTTTCGTGTGTCCTCCTGGACGAGATGTTGCCGACTACCTTCTCGATCTTGGTACGAAGCAGCAGCACAAATATGAGACTAGTTCTCCTAAGAACCACCGCAAGCACCCGCGCCTCCCAAGCGAATTTGCTGACATCTTCCGCGAATCCAGTATTCATCGTACGATGCTCAGCGATCTTGAGGCTCCACTCAACCCTGAACTCGTGGACAATGTCACTGGCCACATGAACGTGATGCCAGAATTCCACCAATCGTTCATGGAAAACACAGCAACCCTTTTCAAACGTCAGATGTTTGTCCAGTTTCGCAACAAGCCGTTCATTGCTGGGCGTCTCATGATGATCTTTGTCATGGGATTGTTAAATGCGACAGTGTTTTACCAGTTTGATGTGAAACGGATTCAAGTGGTCATGGGTATCATTTTCCAGTCGGTGATGTTCCTGTCTATGGGGCAAGCCTCCCAGATCCCGACATACATTGCGGCGCGTGATATTTTCTACAAGCAACGAGGTGCAAATTTTTTCCGCTCTTCGTCATTCGTGCTTGCTAACTCCGTCAGCCAGATCCCGCTTGGCATGGTTGAAACCATCCTCTTCGGCTCGCTGGTGTACTGGATGTGTGGTTTTGTGACGAAGGTGGTCGAGTTTATCACTTTCCTCGTCGTGCTGCTGTTCACGAACCTTGCGTTTGGTGCGTGGTTTTTCTTCATCTCGGCGGTTGCGAAGAACGGCAACGTCGCCAACCCAATCGCGATGATTTCGATTCTGTGCTTTATCATTTTTGCCGGCTTTATCGTGTTGAAGAGTCAAATCCCAGACTACTTCATTTGGCTTTACTGGATTAGCCCTGTGAGTTGGGCTCTGCGCGCCTTGGCTGTCAACCAATATCGCTCCAGTGAGTTTGACAGGTGCATCTATCAAGACGTGAACTACTGTGAGTTGTCTGGCGGTCTCAATATGGGCGAGTACTTCTTGAACCTGTTCGACGTGCCGACCGACAAGACATGGATTTTGTACTCCGTTATCTACCTGTTATCGCTGTACGTCTTGTTCATGATCATGACGTATTTCGCGCTCGAGTATCTTCGTTACGAAGCCCCTGAAAACATCACTCTTGGGAAGAAGCAGGATGCTGAAGACGGATACTCATATCTTGAAACTCCAAAGCACTCTGGCACGTCCCCCGAATCAAGTACCTCCAAGGATGCAGTCGCCTTGGAAGTGGAAAAAACCACGAAGTTTACCCCAGTGACGCTTGCCTTCACAGATTTGTGGTACACGGTTCCACTGCCAAGTAATCCAAAGCACGAGACGATTGACTTGCTCAAGGGAATCACCGGTTACGCGTTGCCAGGTACAATAACTGCGCTGATGGGTTCTTCTGGTGCAGGCAAGACAACGTTAATGGATGTCATCGCTGGACGCAAGACTGGCGGCAAGATCACAGGCAAAATTTTGCTCAATGGCTACGAAGCTAATGACTTGGCCATTCGTCGCTGCACAGGATACTGTGAGCAAATGGACATCCACTCGGATGGGTCGACAATCCGTGAAGCCTTGACATTCAGTGCGTTCTTGCGCCAGGACAGCAGTGTACCAGACAGCCAAAAGTACGATTCCGTGACGGAGTGCCTGGATTTGCTTGACTTGCACGACATTGCCGACCAGATCATCCGTGGCAGCTCGGTGGAACAGATGAAGCGTTTGACGATCGGTGTGGAGCTAGCTGCTCAACCGAGTGTGTTGTTCCTTGATGAACCAACGAGTGGTCTGGATGCGCGCTCGGCCAAGCTGATCATGGATGGTGTGCGCAAAGTTGCCAATACCGGAAGAACCATCATCTGCACGATCCACCAGCCTTCGTCGGAGGTGTTTTTCTTGTTTGATCGCTTGCTGTTGTTGAAGCGTGGCGGTGAGACTGTGTTCTTCGGTGATCTCGGCGTAGGATGTCACAATTTGGTCAACTACTTCGAAGCTATCCCAGGGATTGCTTCTCTTCCAGAAGGGTACAACCCAGCGACTTGGATGCTCGAGTGCATTGGTGCCGGTGTCAGCAACACCACCGCCAATGAGACGGACTTTGTCAAGTATTTTAACGAGAGTTCGTACAAGCGCGTTCTTGATGACAACATCGCCCAACACGGTGTGGGAAGCCCGTCACCTGAATATCCAGAGATGCTCTTCTCCAAGAAGCGTGCAGCTACGAACACGACTCAAATGAAGTTCGTTGTGAAGCGTTTCTTGGATATGTACTGGCGCACTCCGACATACAACTTGACCCGCTTCTTCATCTCGCTGGTGCTGTCATTGCTGTTTGGTACGGTGTTTTTTGGTGCGGATTATAACTCGTATCAAGGTCTCAACTCCGGTGTGGGTATGCTCTTCATCGGCACTCTGTTCAATGGGATGACATCATTCAGCAGTGTTCTGCCTATCGCGTCGAACGACCGTGCGGCATTCTACCGTGAGCGAGCGTCGCAAACTTACAATGCGTTCTGGTACTTCTTTGGCTCGACCATCGCTGAGATTCCGTATATTTTCGCGAGTTGTTTCCTGTACACGGCGATCTTCTTCCCGATGGTTGGCTTCACGGGCTTTACCACGTTTATCCTATTTTGGGTTAACCTGTCGCTTCTGGGTCTGATGCTCACGTACATGGGGCAGATGTTTGCCTACGCGTTGCCAAGTGAAGAAGTGGCGCACATTATCGGCATTTTGATCATCTCCGTGTTCATTACGTTCATGGGGTTCAGTCCTCCTGCGGAAGCAATTCCAAGCGCTTACAAATGGTTGTACAAGATCACACCTCTTCGCTTCTCGCTCTCGATCCTCACGGCATTGGTGTTTGCGGATTGTCCGGAACTCCCAACGTGGAATGCGACGCTTAAAGTGTACGAGAACATTCAATCGGAGCTCGGCTGCCAGCCCCTTGCCAACTCACCAGTCGAGGTTGGCCACACCACGGTTAAGCAGTTCACGGAAGACGTGTTTGGTATGGTCCATGCTGACATTTGGCCCAACACGATCATTGTGCTTGGCTACATCGTGCTCTTCCGCATCTTCGCGCTTTTGTCGCTTCGCTTCCTAAACCACCAAAAGAAGTGAGCGCGAGGCCTTGCCGTTCTCATCCATCACATGCTCAAGAAATGATCTGTGTCCTCGTACTTGACATAGAACGTGATGCTTAGATTGCACTCCGTTTGTTTTTCTTTTTGATATCCTAGCGAATAAATGCATAATAGCAAACAATACTTCACAACCGTCATCTTTTTGAAATGTGGACAGTTGGTCCCCATTCTGAGACGGCTCTTTCTGTTTGTCACTATTGACGGTTACAAAGAGGACCTTTTTGATATTTGTCAATTTCAAAAAGATCCTTCAATAAAATAGACATAAACAGTACGCAACGGAGAGTGTAGTTACTACACTCTACCATGCCACTTGTAGCCCGAAGGAAGCGCATCCGCAGGAGGACTGAAGCCCATGAACAAGAAGAAGATCGAATTGGCAAGCACTCCGAGGATGGCTGCAACTTCCTGACTTGGCAACGCGTACACGAACAGTTGGCCGAAGTAGGTCTGCATCAGCATCAGAAGCGACAAGTTGAGCCAGAAGAGAACAGCCGTGCCGAACCCAGTGAAGCCAACCATGGGGTAGAAGATCACAGTGAAGAGCAGCGCACTAGCGAGCGTGTACGGGATATTAGCGACAGTTGACCAAATGAAACACGTTGTACGTCTGCGAAACACGGTTACGATAGAACGAGGCAAGTGCTGCGGAGGCAATTGGCAAAACATTCTTGAACGGCATCATGCCGCTGAACAGAGTGACGGTGTAGGTCATGCCGACGCCAGAGTTGATACCTTGATAAAAGAATCGTAGTTGGCACCATCGAAGATCAGGCGGAAAAGCAACGCCAAAATGATCGGCATCGCAAACCGTGTCGAGTCGTACGACGGAGTACTACGCTAGCACACGCCCACGACATGACCGACGACAAACTTCATTTTCGCAACGAGAAATTGCAGCACGCTTTTGATACTTAAAAGTAAAAATGAGCCTTCCCATTTCGTTTTGCGTTTGGCTGGGCACAACCACGAGCAGAAATGTCACAACCACGAGGACTATATATTGATTGGCTCGGCAGTATGTATTTTGGCTATAGGACTTTAAGCATTACCGATTTAGATATATCTAAGTACAAAATATAAAGAAATCATCAAGCATGATCATGTTTGGGGATACAAAACAACAAATATGTCGATGTGTGCGACGATGCAATAAGAAGGCAATGCTGATCTATCTCTTTTGGTGGTTGATGAACCGAAGCGCAAGCAAACCGAGCAAGCGAAATAACACGATGTAGCTGATGACGACGATAAAGTTCGTGGCAATCTGATCGTGCTTCATGCCAAAGACGCTCTCAGCGAACTCCTTCACCGTCGTGTGGCCAATCTCGACTGGCGAGTTGGCAAGCGGTTGGCAGCCGAGCTCGGAGCGGACGTTCTCGTACATTTGGGCCGTCTCATTCCACGTTGGAAGCTCAGGGCAATCCGCAAATACGAGCGCAGAGAGAATGGACAACGAGAACCGCTGGGGCGTGATTTTGTGCAGCCAGATGTATCCGTCTGGAATCTTGTCAGCAGGAGGACTGAAGCCCATGAACGTGAAAAAAATCGAGTTAATCAGCACACCGAAAATTGCAGCGACTTCTTCACTCGGTAACGCGTACGCAAACAGCATGCCCATGTACGTTTGCATGAGAATCAGGAGCGACAGATTGACCCAGAACAGAACGAACGTCGTGAAGCCAGTGAAAACCACCATGGGGAAGAAGATGACGGAGAACAGGAGTCCACTGAAGAACACGTACGGGATCTCTGGAATCGTGGAACCGACAAAATACCAGAGTGCATTGTACGTCTGCGACGCGCGCTCCTCGGACGCCATAGGCAGGACACCATTGAACGATGTCATGCCGTTGAACAGCGACGCGATGAAGAGCATGCCAACGCCCGAGTTAATACCTTGGTACGAAGCGTAGTCAGCACCGGCGAAAATTAAACCAAAGAACAGTGCAAGGAAAACCGACAGCGCGAAACGAGTCAAGTTGTACGACGCTGTGCGCCAGTACATCGCCACGAACCGTTCGACCAAGAACTTGATTTGAGACGACGTGTCTGCAGCGCGCTTTTCAGAGAAAATCATCTCTGGGAAGTCCTCCGATGGCTGGCCGACACCAAATTCCGCGATATTCGCGTCCAATAAGAGCTTGCGCTCACTCTTGTTGAAGCACTCGACAAAGTCCGTCTCGTTCGTGGACACGTTGCCCACGCCAGCGCCAATGCACTCGAGCATCCAAGTCGCTGGGTTGTAGCCTTCTGGAAGTGGTTCGACGCCTGGGATAGCCTCAAAATAGTCAACCAAATTGCGACATTTTTTGCCGAGGTCACCGAAGAACACGGTCTCACCACCACGCTTCAACAACAGCAAGCGATCAAACAAGAAAAACACCTCCGACGAAGGCTGGTGGATCGTGCACACAATCGTACGACCCGAGTTCGCCACCTTGCGCACGCCGTCCATGATCAGCTTGGCCGATCGTGCATCAAGACCACTCGTTGGTTCATCAAGGAACAACACACTCGGTTGAGCAGCCAGCTCCACACCGATCGTCAAACGCTTCATCTGTTCCACCGAGCTGCCACGGATGATCTGGTCAGCGATGTTGTGCATGTCCAGCAAATCCAGGCATTCGTTCACCGAGTCAAACTTCTTGCTATCTGGCACGCTGCTGTCCTGGCGCAAGAACGCACTGAAGGTCAAGGCTTCACGGATCGTCGAAGCTTCCGAGTGGATATCCATCTGCTCACAGTACCCAGTCGAGCGGCGAATCGCCAGATCGTTTGCTTCGTAGCCATTCAACAGGATTTGACCCTGGATCTTGCCACCGGTTTTGCGACCGGCGATCACATCCATCAGCGTCGTCTTACCAGCACCGGACGAACCCATCAGAGCAGTCATCGTTCCTGGCAACGCATACCCGGTGATTCCCTTGAGCAAATCGATCGTTTTGTGCTTCGGGTTGCTTGGTAGCGGCACCGTGTACCACAAGTCGGTGAAGGCTAGCGTCACTGGCGTGAAGTTCAGCTCCGCACTCACCACTTCCAAGACATGTTCGCCCTTGTTGGTCGAGTTTGATCCCGAAGACGTTGTTGAGTTCTTGGGCGTCTGCACAAGCGCGTAGCCATCTTCCACTTCATGCTTCTTAGCGAGCGTGACATTTTCTGGAGCTTCGTAGTGAATGTACTCGAGCACAAAGTAGCCCAAGATCATGAATACCACGTACAACACGATCATAAAGAGGATGCCATAAACCACCCACGTCTTTTCGGTAGGCACGTCGAAGAGCCCCAAGTAGTACTCGCCCATGGTCTTGCCAAACTCGGTGCAGTAATTGACATCCTTGTAGGGACACACGTCGTATGTGCTGGAGCGGTATTGGTTCACAGCGAGCGCGCGGAAGCTCCAACTCACAGGACTGATCCAGTACACCCAGATGAAGTAGTCTGGGATTTGGCTCTTCGTGACGATAAAGCCCGCAAAGATCACAAAAAACAGGATCGATACGTGCGCGACTGGGTTGGCGATGTTCGTGTTCGGGCAGAGCGCCGTGAGGAAGAAGAACCAGGCTGCAAACGCTAGGTTCGTTAATAACAGTACGATCTCAAAGATGATGAACTCGGCCGCCTCGGTTACGAAGCCACACATCCAGTAGATCAAGGTGCCGAAGAGGATGGTCTCGACGATCGCCAACGGAATCTGCGTAACCGAGTTGGCGAAGACGTAGGACGACGTGCGAAAGAAGTTGGCGCCGCGCTGCTTGTAAAAGATATCGCGAGACGCAATATACGTCGCGATCTGCGACGCCTGGCCCATCGAAAGGAACATCACAGCTGTGAAGATGATGCCCATGACCACTTGCACTGCTCGCGGATCAAACTGGTAGAACGTCGACGCGTTCAAGAGACCCATGATGAGGATCATCATGAGGCGCCCGATGATGAACGGCTTGTTGCGCAACTGAACGAGCATCTGGCGATGGAAGAGTGTGCTAGTGTTTTGCCAGAAGCTCTGGTGGTACTCGGGCATGTGGTCCATGTGGCTAGCGACGTTCTCTAGCAGCTCGGGGTTGTGAGGTGCATCCAAAGTACGCAGCATCTCGTGATGGATCGCAGATTCACGGAAAATAGAAGCGAACTCGCTCGGGAGATGCGGGTGCTTGCGGTGTTGAGGCGGCCCAGTTTCGTACATGCGTTGCTGTTTTGTGCCGAGATCGAGCAGGTAGTCGGCAATGTCGCGCTGGGGTGGACACCTGAAACCCAGACTCTCGAAGTAGTCCACCACCTGTTCACGAGGACCGTGATACATCACTTCACCGTCGTTCATAATCATGATGTCGTCAAAGAGAGAAAACACCTCTGGAGCAGGTTGCAACAGCGCGATCACCACCGTCTTGCGGAACTTCTTAGCCACACTACGTTGTGTGTTGATGATATCGTACGTCGCCGCACTGTCGAGACCCGTACTGATCTCGTCCATGAACGTCACGTACTTCATGCCGAACTCCATCTCTCCCGCGGTCACACGCTTGCGCTCGCCACCAGACACACCACGAAGCATGGCGTCACCAACAACCGTGTTTTGACAGTTTTCAAGGCCAAGTTGCTGGATGATGATCTCTGGGTAGTGCTCAAACATGGCCTTGGCTGCTTCCAGCGCTTCCAGGTTTTCCTCTGGCGATCCTTGGGAGAGCAACTCTTCATCTCGGCGGGTTAGCTCGCCGCCACAGAACGTGTGCGCAAACTCGAGGGTTTCCTTGACTGCGAGCACCGGGTAGTGCTTGTCGCGCTGGGTGACGTAGGCAACGAATTGCGGCAGGCGCTTCGCGATCTGGTCTTGCTCTTGGCCATTGTAGGTGACATTCCCTTCGACCGTGATGTTTTTCGCCATGGGGAATCGGCCACTAAGGATCTTCATCAGCGACGACTTGCCCGAACTCGGCTGTCCGAGCACGAGCGTGATAGTGCCAGGCTTGAACACGCCACTGACATTTTTCAGGATCTCTTTCTTGGCGATCTTCTTGCTGGCGAAGACACCTGAGACGCTTTTCTTGGCCACGTTCACGAGCGTCGGCAGTTCGACTTTCGATTCTTGATCTTGGTCAGCGACGACAATGTCGGCTGAAACTGAGAGGTTGCTGAAGCGCACTTCCATTTGCGGAAGTGCGCGGCCGAGTGCAGCTTCGAGCTTCATGGACATGTGTTCATGGAGAACGTGGGGCCCTTGCGCCATCAAGGCCGTACCAGACTCATAGCTGAGGACCTTCTGTTCCGTTTCGCCGTCATTCTCGACAACAACAGTCGCCATCTTGAGAGTGAGAAAGAGCAGCGATGAGTAAACTCAACCACACGGGGTCTGACCTTGAAATTGGTTTCTCTGGATGTGCTCTCGACGAGGAAGATTGAAGAATGAGCGAGCGTCATGGAGACGATGTGGAAAAGAAAAAACGTGCGGCAGCAAGCACCACGAGGGCAAAAAGTGTACTTCAGAGTATCCATCAGCGTGACCACCCATATGGCTTTGTGTACCTCCTTCAGACTGGGGAGGTGTACTGTCTCTCGTTGGCATCATCATGATGCCGGTTAACGCCCGCTGGCGCACGGTGGCATCATCAAAAAAATGCCCAAATTAGATCAAGCTGAGCACAATCATGGACCCAAAAGAATCCGGCGTATTGCATTCAGGCCCAAAATAATGAAATTGAGCATCATCATGGAGATGGGCAGTGAGCATCAAAACGACTTTGCCTCCACAGTGGCACATGCAAACCCCATCCACCCAGCACCGTCGCGAGAGCGATCGTGTGGCAATGCACGTGGCCAGCTTTTATGTCGAAGAAAAGGAGTGGGAAGCTCCACCGTCGCTTTGACTTGCTGATTAGACTGCGTCATGTGATTCCTGAGAAAGACACCTCTCGGCGCACTTCCATGTATGCAGTAGCACTCACTCGTTATCTACAACACTATCATGTTGTATCTTGAAAAGGCAGCAGACGTCAAAGGAGCACGGCACACGACTTGTTTGTCTGTTTCTGCTGCCAGTGTGTCAGCTCGCCAGTATGCGGTAAGGACGTCTGGACGGCGTGACGCTCATTGAAAAAGGGATTCATTACCACTAAAAGCTGTCATGCGACAGCGCTTTTAATCTCGCTAGTGATTACGGCCGAGAGATTGATGCCGACTACTGTATCTTTGTGCGGTGCCATTGATGTCGATGGAGTTTACGACTGCGGTGCCGTTTATATCGCTTGTGTTTATGGCAGGCCGCATGCGGTGCGTTCGCTCACTGGTCACTCGCATTATTTATGGCATTTTAGCACTCAATACACACACGCGCAGGAGACTTGTCGTGGCGGTAATATTTGCGACGTACTGGTGTCTCCTGATCGATTATTCTCTGAGTGTGCATTATTATAATAACAGCGTGTTGATTCCGTTATGCGGTGCTGTCTGTTGTTCATGGTGATTATGCCAGCACCATACCCCCAGCAGATCGAGCAACTGCGAACTGGCTGGCATCCGACACTGTGGCTCTCCCATGGCAGTGCTATCAATTAAATCTAGCTAATCACACCTCATCCAGCGAAGGTATGTGGTCTGGGTCCGCAAATGCATAACAAACTTCTGTGACCACGACACCATTTCACACTTCCAAATTTTCTCTCTAGAGAGTAACCAACCAACCAAGCGACCGATCAACAAAGCAGTCGAGATCAGTTCTGTGTCCGGAAGTGCACTCCCCAAGAACTTTTCTTCTGTAAGTCGCCAGAAACAACCAGAAACCGCCGCCCCTTCAAGTTCCAACAATCTCTTGCCTGTCCCTTGGCATCATGCTTAAGCAGCCTCCAGGTGGCGAGCTGCCACCTTCTCCCCCTGACCCTGGAGTCGCATCGCCGCTGAATTTCAAGGAAGCAGTTCGCGACAAATCCAGCGATAAGCACGGAGATGATGAGTTCGATGAATGGGTCAAACGCCTTACCAAGATTGCGGAACGACCATGGAAAGTCAAGAACGATGAGAATCTACGCCCGATGGTGCCAGCAGAGGAGGAGGCACTAGCTGCATGGGCAATGGGTGCGTTGGTTCTCGATGCCCCGCCTGCGTTCCTTGTCTGCACCCACACCTTTGCACAACGCGTAGCCTTCCTCAACTTCTTCGAAGCGCATTTGGAAGGTGTTATAGCTGCCGTCATTCCGCCACATGTACGAATGCCCAAGCATGTTGCGGAAAAGACCCTGCTCGCCCAGTTAGCTATATCAGAGAAAGAAAATACTCCTGGTCACATCCAAACGCGCAATCTCATCCGACAAGTCAAAAGGGCTGACTACAATGATGCAACACGACGCATTACCTTCGTTGTGAAAGACAGGATACAAGCAGATTCGTGGCATCGGAAAAGCATCCAATTCCGGGGTGTCAAAATTCTTCTAAGTACAGCAAAGCTAGGAGAAGAAGACATGCAAATGGATGTCGACAACGACGTCCCCCACGACGGCGAACTGCTACGCTACCAAGTCCGGGTGATGACGCATGATCTCCCGGTAACAGCAGTGAAGCAGGTACTTTGCATGAGTACCGAATGCAAGGTGATTTCTATCACCCGACAACACGCAAAGCGAAGCGACGCGTACGACTCAAACTACTTCCTTGTAGTTTTTGATTCTGACACTTGTCCTTCGCTCCTGCGTGATGTTACGCACATTACCGCCGGAGGCCACTCACTCTTCCTCCATCACTTCCAGCACCATAGCAGAATTCCGTGCTTCAACTGCTACAGCCCACTCCACTCGAGTGGTAAATGCTCGCGTGCATCAGGCGAAATCCAAACTGATCATCACCGTAATTTCACTCTCAAGTTGCACCCAAGCAAATCGGTTACAAGCCTCACTCTTCAGCACATGACAGCTGTCGAGTGACTTGCATTTATCGCAGAGTCAGCCGATGACCTAGATGCAGTAATGACCAAGATCAAGTCAGTCGCAGACAAGACCACGCTGTTGACCAAGATCCCAAGCGACAAGAACGCCCACACGCCCACTACTAATCCTACCTCTAGCCCAGAGCAAAGTACTCAGCTGTCCGGCGATGGATGGTTTGACCCGGCAACTGCCAGAAAGATGAAATCGGGGAAACGAGGCATAGTAGCGGCAAGCAATTCAAACCCGCAACTAAAACCAAAAAGCGACCTAGCAACCTTTCGGAGTTCTGGAACACCAACACCAATGAATAGTAAGGATAGCAAATCAGCAGATAAGTGTCCAATTACGAAAATCTGCATCTCAACAGTGAAAGCCAAAGGAGCAGGGCACACTGGATCTGGACGACTGTCCTCTCGCCCAGGGGATAACAGTACGACTGGCAGCGCTACTGCGCAAACCAGCAAGAGACCAGATAAGAGCGTGTCGGTTAAACGAAAATTCGCGGCAGCAGCGCTTGAATTAGTGTATGAAGACTGTGAGACAACAGCAACAGTCGACTCAGTGGACACGGCCGACGACGAGCCAAGAATTGGGGAGCGGCATAAGGTGGATCATGGCACACCTTCTCTGCTCGAAACAGCCAAAGAAAAAGCGGAATCTGCAGCTGACGCATTAAACACGGCTACCAAGCTCCATAAATTGAGGGAGGAGGAGGCTCACTCTGCAAAGGTAACCTACCAACAAGCAGCATACGAAGCCCACATAGACGCACTGAATCTTGAAGATGCTCAAAAAAAAAAAAGGGGACATCCAGCAATTTGAGACAGCGGAAGAGGAAGAAGCATACCGGGTCGCGGAAGGTGTACGTGTCGAAGACTTAGCAGCGCAGATTTGTCTATTAGACCACAAGCATCGACAAGCTGCAATTGCTGCTCAAGATGCGAATGCAACACTGAGGCTGGCGATGGCCCGTGCCAAGAAAGCCTATGCAAAGTATGACAGACTCTACAAAGCGAGCCTAAGACTAGAAGAGAGAAAAAAGGACGAGCCAAAGGGTCAACCTCTCATTGACGGTATCACCCAGCAGGAAGACGCGCGGGAGGACGCTAAAGCTGCCAGTCGTGCAAAGAACTTGAACCAAATTCGACTTGCCTTGGAGTCGCAATTTGCGATCAAAAACCGAAAATATGTACAACACATCTCCGAGGAAGATACAGCATCAAATGAGAAAAACGCGGATGTGGAGACTCAGGAACCCGCAGTTTCGAGTATTGCAAGTCCTGACATATTGCAATCAGCGGGTACTCTACGAGAGCCATCTGCCTATACTGAGACACCTCTGGATGAAACCATGCGATTTAATGATTTGGGTGCTGTGACTCCACCACAGCAAGCTGAACCGGTCCCTTTCCCACCAGCGTTACAAGCAAGTTTCGACCAGATAAGGCATATGAATGATCCAGGCAAAGAGCCACCGATGAGAGTGTTCGACATGGATGTCTCAATGGCACCAGCACCATCGACTCCGGAGACGACAAATACTCCACAAACACATACTGCAGCGAGGCAACTGCGTCACCAGCGACTAGAAGAGGCAACACAACAACGTAACATCCAACGCCAACGAGAAGATCATTCGTCAACCTTGATGCGCACCCGACGACGCAAAGGACAACTCGCAGAGATCATAGAAGCAGCAGCAGTGGATCTCTCGACGCACCCTCCGGTGACAAATCCGCCCTCCCAACCACTCCTGCCCTACCACACGGTAAAGACCACGGATCCTCCTCTTTCTCTTGAGTATTGGACACAATTGCTCGGCTTGGAGCAGATTCAGAGCATCAAAAACAGCCACTGCTTGTACTATGCTCTACGGAATGCACTTGCAATCAACAGTGGCGACAGACTTACCCATGGTACTGTGGATGACCAAGTGGAATGGGTGAAGAAGAACATTTTAGCCCTCTACATGCTCAGGCTTCGCGTAGAGATAGCGGGCGGACAAATGAACCTTCCCCAACTTTACCAGAAGCTGGCCGGTGCGACAGACCAAGAGGAACACTCAAATGACTACATGGTTGACCAAGTGGAAAAACACATACAGGTGAATGCGGCAATCTCAGTTAAGGATGCTCTCCCTGCTCGTTACTGGGGGGCATCGGACGAGTTGAGAATGGCAACAACATGGTTGCAGATTGATATATTTGTGATCGATAGGCAACCGGACGATATAGCATTCATTGTAAGATACACACCTGGCACCCCAACTCACGACGAACGCGCAGCTGAAACGCCTGCAAAAATAGTCACGTTGACCAACAGTGAAGCAAAGAGTGAGATGCCACAAATGCTCAGGTCCGGTACTGCCATTCTTCTGCTGAGGAGCGGAGAGAACATGCTCTCCCACTTCACTGCTCTCCGTTTGAGTGAGGAATGGATTCGTCTCCTCACACGATCCTCCCAATAATGAGACATCGAAAACAGAGAGTGCTGGCCCAACACCTGACGAGAACACTGCTACCCAAAACCACGCTTCCGACGCCAACGGTAAAAGGAACATGGATGGAGAGGCGAACTTTCACCGCACCACCTAGGCAGATATCAAGGCGAAGGGACTCATCAGAAAGGAACAATGCTTCACCGCTTTGTTGGAACAAAAGCCGAGATCGGACAGCTATCAGTGGAAGAAGATGCAATTCGGCGACAACGATTGAAGCAAAACAGTGATGCAATGGAAGCATGGATAAAAACGGTTCGAAAGAACAAACGGTATGAGATCCCCACTCTCCAACATGGTGACATTTCTAAGCTCACAACATGGATCCCGTCCCATGTCGAATCGCTAGCTGCACTCCTGCAATCCCTCCCATACCCTGTTGAGGCTCTGCGCGGGATACCATACAAGAAGCTTCTAGACTTCGGACATGCAATCAACAGCCAGACCCAACTCGCCCTCATCAAGTATCATGCAGAAGATGAAGGCATTGACGAAAAACCTCGCTTGCACTGTAAGAAATGGGCAGCGGCAATCTGCGCAAGTACACACGGATCAACAAGATGGGCACTCTCGGACGATCCTATGCGATGGAGTCGCTTGGAGAGGATGGACGATACTCTGTTAACTGCCACGACCCCGGATCCGGTGGAAACAGAACGGTGGGCCATCCTCAATGTGATTGGAGTCTTAATGCCCCTGACCTTCTCCTGCCATATTGATGTTGGCGTGGTTATGCCAGAGGTCCGAACCTCGGTGTATTGGAAGTCGAAGGATATCCAAGACATAGTCACTATGATCGCTACCACCAAATCGTGGTCGCTCATGATGGGTCGATGCGAACTTGACTCACCGGGGCTGCCAACTCGCAATTAAGGGCACCTCGGATGTCTCCCCTCTCATAGACCCAATGCAGTGGTCTGGGAGGGCACGGGGAAGACCAACTTCGGACTTCTCACACAAAAGAATGCAAAATAGGAAAGGCCAGTTAACCGTGACGGACTTCTTCAGGACTCTTGATTCACGAATGCAGGCACACCAAGTGCAGAGGCAATTCGACGACCTAAGTGCGAGGAAGAAAAAGGAACGCGCTCGAGAACGCGCACGAATACGGAAGCACACCCGGAGCGAAGCCACAGTTGGACTACACACGCAAAACGTCATGGGCTTCTCAAAATCAGCTTCCAACATAGATGCGTGGTTCTCCCATTTTCGTGCGACTCAAGATGCTGGAGCATTGGACGTAGTCTTCCTCCAAGAGACACATGTACAAGCGGTGGAGGTTGGAAAGATGCAGTCACGATACAGTCGTCATTGGGGTTTCAACGATGCACTCGAAGGAAGGAATCTGTCTCTCTGGACGGGGACGCCGGGACGTTGTGGAGGTGTGGCGATCCTCCTCCACCCGTACTCGTCAATCACGACCTTAGTGCCATCAAACCAGAGATATGGACGGCGCACTGGATGGCAGCCGAGGCAACTACACATGGAACATCAGTACTACTTGTCAACTTTTATGCTCCGGTTGAAGATAAGGCTCGCGAAGCATTCTACGTATCAATGACCGAGATCTCTCTTACCACCGACGGTCCTGTTTTCCTAGGGGGAGACTTCAACTGTACCCTCAATCCCTATGCCGACAGGAGTTATATCGCGAACGCTACTGCCCATGACTCCCCAGGACTACGCCGCTTGCTGAAGAAGTGGGAATTGACTGACGTGCTCGAGGAGGATGTTGCGCGTGCAGTTGACCGCCGAGAGGTAACAGCTTTCCAGGGACTTCACCACACCTATTACTACACGTTAGTGGGAGGAGGCAGCGCCAGCAGCCGTCTAGATCGCTGGCACGTAAGTGTACATCATGAAGACTGGGTCAGAAGTGTGACGCAAGCCGTCCCGGGCCCTTACTCGGACCACAATGGAGTTACGACACGGATCGCACCTCCGGATATGGTGGTCCAGATCAAAAAATCGCGCACAGTATATCCACTCCCGCTCTACGCAACGAAACGCGCAGAGGGCGTAATGACGGAGTTCCTGGCAACGGCGGAGGAGAAGCTTGACAGACTTCAACGCGACTACTCAGACCCAAAGGAACTTGCGAAGGCCTCGGCAGCGTGGTGGGACGCTTCGAAGACAGCAATCCGCGTCAAATATCTCGCGGCCAAGAAACAGGCTCTCTCTACTCTTTCTAACAGCTATAAAAAGCGGATTAAACGGCTCCATCATCGCTTAACTCAAGCAGAAGCGGTAGCGGAAGCTGATGGTCCGCACAGCTGCTCCGGTGAGGGGAACCGTACTACAGTCACAGCGGTGGAGATACGAAAGGCTATTGCCGAGTGCAAAAGCAAATGGCAGACAGCGAAAAAGCAGTATCTCTTTAGAGACCACATGTACACGCCGCACCGCTCCTCCAAGGCATTCTACAGACGCATCTCAACGAAGTTTCTGGACAACACAGTGTATTCGTTGGGCGGGGCTACCAGGCACGGCCCGAACCGATCCAGAGACTTGGCGTCCGAGATGTCAGCGGGGTGGGCTGGTATCATGCAGCAGACAGCGGCAAACAGCTTTGATATTGATCACTTCATTGACTCCCTCGCGAATAACCCTCCCCCTCCAGGTCTAGCAGACATTGCAAATGAGATAACCGAACTGGAGGTCGAGTGTGCAGTCAAGCGGTACAAACGGGGGAAAGCGCACGGTCCTGATGAGTTGAGCAATGACTGGTACAGAGATCACATTGCATCGCTCACCCCACTCTTGGTGCGTCTGTTCAACTGGTGGTTACCTACCGGAGTACTCCCCGAGTTTTTTGGGGACGCGCATATCCATTGCATCAAAAAGAGCAGGACAGCAACAACGCCTCTGGATCACCGACCGATTGCTCTACTCAACTCGGACTACAAGATCTTCACCCGCATCTTCGCTACGAGATTGAGGCCTCACCTCCCAGCAACAATTCACCAGTTTCAAGCAGGCTTCGTTCCCGGACGCACGATTCCAACGGTAATTGACACGTTTCTTGCTGCTCAAAAAGCGGCTCTAACCGATCACTCTCTCAAGGAAGCGATTGCGTTGCTGCTTGACTTTGCCAAAGCATACGATTCTCTGGACAGACGGTTCCTACGAAGGGCATTGGAGCTACAAGGATACCCTGAGCAGTTCGTCTCATTGGTCGACTCACTGCACGCGAATACATCCTGCAAATTTCAAGTCAACGGATTTCTTTCTGCGTCAATACCGGTAACTTGTGGAATAAGACAAGGATGTCCCCTCGCCCCACTACTCTTTATCATAGCTCTCGAAACTCTGTATCGCAAAGTGGAAGCATCTACCACCCTTGCTGGAATCTTGCTGCAGTCAGGGGACGCGAAGATGGAGGTTCGACTAAGTGGGTACGCGAACGACACTGCCCTCTACTTGCGCAGCTCCAAAGAAATCCCGGAAGTACTGAGAATCCTTGAAGAATTAGGAATAGCATCGGGACAGAAAGTCAACCTCACAAAGTCCGTTGTAGTACCTCTACGAAAGGGAACAATGGTGAGACAAGACCTCGTCAGCGGAATGCAGATACTTGATAACCAAACTAACTGCCGGTACCTCGGAATACAAGTTGGACAATCGACAGCGATGTATGAGGACTGGGACAAGTGCATTAAATCGCTCCAAGCTAGGTTGTACCTCGCTAAGATGAAAACACACTCAGTCAGCCAGCGGGCTGCAATCGCGCACGCCATCATTATTCCCAAGGGGATGTACGTCGCGCGGCACTCTTGGCCAACGGTGGCAGTGATTGACAGATTGCATCTGCTCATTAAGCGATTTGTATGGGGGTCACGACAAGGGAGACCTTCCAGAGCATGGCTCTCAGAGGAACATTCGGAACTGTCCAAACACAAAGGAGGGATCTCTGTGCCAAACATCAGGACGGAGTTACTCACATTGAGCGCGGCAACAGTAGCCAAATGGGCTTCATCTGCAAACGCTTTCGAGCGGCTCCTCGGCGACATACTTCACGACAACCCATCCGGTAGTGCTGTGTACATAACACCCGGGATCACACCAGAAGTAGAGACCAAATGCCCCTCTTTGCGCCACACCCTATGGAAAACTGGCGCTGGTGTACTCGCAGCGACGCACTCATCTACGGTCTCCCCTGACGAGCAAGCTGCAATCATTGAATGCTCAGCGCGCTTCAAAGTTCCGTTGCAAGCCGCACTTTGGACTGGGAACGAGTACGTTGTCGACCTTCAGTCCAAGATGGACAACAATCTCAACATATCCGTTCAACTCCGTCGTACTCGGCACGGAACCTTTTGTGGCGAATGGCTGCGGTATGCGTCAACGGTGAAGGATGGATGGTTGCTCGACAGCAGGGGCCAGCCATATCGACTTGCCCGATCAGCACTCGTGACAGATAGCACCACGATTGGTGACATGATGGAGTGGAGATGGATGAGCAGAGGCGTCGTAGCCTTCACACTCACCAGGGACCCGATGCTAGTCACTAGTCCGTCCATGAGAGCCTTTGAACGATTATGTGCAGCACTGCTTTACAATTTCCCTGAACTTTTGTATCGACCGCACCGAGACCACCTTTTAAGGCCATACGGATCAGACCCACAACAGCATCACGAGTGGCATTTCGATACGTCTTGGACCAAGCTGACGCACATAGATACCACGATACGGAAGCAGGTGCACGAAGTCAAAACGATCAATGACTGTGACATGGCGGCATCCCGGGACTGCAACGAGACGCGGATACGCTTCCACGCTCATCCAAAGTTGACACGAATGGTCCAAATCTGGGGGGGAGACGACAGGTGGAAACCTTCTCGCTCACGATACTACAAGTATGTGTCAGCCTGGAGAGCGCGAAGGGGAATCGCAGAGCGTGATCGCGTTCAACCCCGAGAACTCTTCTCAGTCGAATCGATACAACGAGGTCTGCAACTATTGTCGTGGAAGGAGATCCACAAGATACCAGGTCTCACAACATATGCAGCCCAAACACTGTACAAACTCAAAGCGAACAAACTCTCCCTCTGGAATCGTAAAGCCCAAGACCTCACATGCCCTCACCATCAGTGTAATCATCTGGGGCCAACGTCGATACAACACCTCTTCTGGGAATGTCCTGGGGCGAGGACGTCCTGGAATCGACTGCGGGACTTGTGGATCAGACTCGGTCTACGACTAGATAGCGATCCTACTGTATGGCTGTTCAGTCTTGACCTCCCAGAAACCCCTGCTTTAGCATGGGTCAACCTCCAGGAGCACCTCGACCATGATGGAGACAGTGATTCTCTCATGGATCAACTTCACCCTGTTGCGCAGCTTCTGTGGAGGTATATGACGGCGACAACAATACACGGCATATGGTGTGCTCGTTTGCGCCGAATGGAGGACCAACCCTGCTCGGAGCAAGCGCAAAATGCAGTTGCTGCCACTGCGCTTAAAAACGGTCTCATCAGCCTAGCGAGAGTGATGGACGTAGTATCTGACGATTCAGAAATACAGGCAAGGACCGCTATGATGAAAGCGTATGTGAAAACCCTCCTCGGTCCACCCCTACCGTCCCTTGCCGCCACGTCCACGGATAAAGGCGTGTACCTTCTCTTCTTCGATGGTGGTTCGAGGGAAAACCCAGGGCCAGGAGGATCAGGGTCCGTCATTGTTCGAGTGCACCCCGATTCCCATGAAGCTTCCGTGGAGTGGGTGGCGAGCATGGCTTACAGCAACCCCGCCACCACCAACAATGTAGCAGAATACTGGGGATTAATTCACGGCCTCCGACATGCACAGGTCAGCTCGCTGCGCCCGCTCCACGTCATCGGGGACAGTGCCACGATTATCTCACAGCAAAGGCGCCATCGACCCCCTAAGAACCCCCGACTCGCTCGGTTGTACAAAACCTCCAAGCGCATTGCAGATACGATCGGCATTCAGAGCTGGACGCATCACTACCGAACGCACAACAAAATGGCGGACAAGGCAGCTAACGTTGCTATGGATACTCGTCGCTCCTTCCAAGTGCGCCTTCCATCACACCGATGCATCGATTCGGAAATAACGGCATTTCTCAACAACGATGTGTTGCACTGGTTAGTCCACGCATCGGAACAAACGAGCAGCTCCTCTTCCCTGCGAACTATGCATGCCCTCTCAATGGAGCAAGTATCGTCACTGCGGAATATAGCAGCTCAAACTGCCGGGACGACGCCTGCGTCGTCGTAATCCGGCAACTCACACTCCGGAACAAACTACCTACTGTAGAATAGCCCGGAGAATGGATATTGTAGGTCATTAAATTGTACTTAAATATACCTCACCTTCTAACTAACGACACCATTTCACAGTGCGAGCATCTCCCTAAACCTGGTCAAGTACGAAATCTAACTCTACAATTTAATATGTGGATCAGTAACTACAAACGTGTCGAAAACCATTTTGGACAAAACATAAACTAAAAGTAGTACAGTGTGTTATATTTTCTCATGAATTCTGTATATGCATATGCAAAAAGGAGAGTATCGTGTGAAACCTCCTGGAAAGCTGCTTAGCGCTTCTGGTGGTTGATGTAGCGAAGTGCCAAGGCGCCGAGGATGCGGAACCCGACGATGTAGCCGATCGAGACGAAAAAGTAGAGCGTGATTTTGTCGTGGCGCATGTTAAACACTTCCTCCGTGAACTGCTTCACCGTAGTGTGACCAATGCTGACAGGCGCATTCGCTAGAGGCTTGCAGCCGACTTGTGAGCCAATGTTTTCGTACTGGCCGAGCGTCTCGTTCCACGTTGGCAGCGTGTCACAATCGGAAAACACAAGCGCTGACGCAATGGAGAGCGAGTATCGCTGAGGCGTGATATGGTACAGCCATTTGTAGCCCGAAGGAAGCGCATCCGCAGGAGGACTGAAGCCCATGAACAAGAAGAAGATCGAATTGGCGAGCACTCCGAGGATGGCTGCAACTTCCTGACTTGGCAACGCGTACACGAACAGTTGGCCGAAGTAGGTCTGCATCAGCATCAGAAGCGACAAGTTGAGCCAGAAGAGAACAGCCGTGCCGAACCCAGTGAAGCCAACCATGGGGTAGAAGATCACAGTGAAGAGCAGCGCACTAGCGAGCGTGTACGGGATTTCAGCAACAGTGGAGCCCACAAAGTACCAGAACGCGTTATACGTCTGCGAAGCACGCTCACGGTAAAACGACGCGCGTTCTTCGGAAGCAATTGGCAAAACACTGTTGAACGACACCATACCACAAAAGAGAATCACAGTATAGGTCATGCCGACGCCAGAGTTGATACCTTGGTACGAGTCGTAATTGGCTCCAGTGAAGATCAAGCCGAAGAGCAGCGCCAAGACAATCGACATCACAAAACGAGTCAAGTTGTACGATGCAGTGCGCCAGTACAAATCCACGAAACGACCAACCACATACTTCATCTGCACAGCAGAGTTCGCGGCACGCTTTTGAGTAAAAATGAGCTCTTGTGCACCAGGTGCGGGAGTGCAAACACCAGGCTTCGCCATCGTCTCATCCAACTTCCTCTTGTTTTCGCTGTGGTTGAACACTTGCACAAAGTCAGGGGCGTCGGTGGATGCGCTTCCGACGCCAGCACCAATGCACTCCAACATCCAAGTGGCAGGGTTGTAACCGGGGGTAATCGGAGCAACACCAGGGGTCGCTTCAAAGTAGTTGATCAAGTTGCGGCAGTTCTTACCGAGATCGCCGAAGAACACAGTCTCACCGCCACGCTTCAACAGTAGCAAACTGTCAAACAAGAAAAACACCTCTGACGAAGGCTGGTGGATCGTGCACACGATCGTACGACCCGTGTTCGCCACCTTGCGCACACCGTCCATGATCAGCTTGGCCGATCGTGCATCAAGACCACTCGTTGGCTCGTCCAAGAACAACACACTCGGCTGAGCAGCCAGCTCCACACCGATCGTCAAACGCTTCATCTGTTCCACCGAGCTGCCACGGATGATCTGGTCAGCGATGTTGTGCATGTCCAGCAAATCCAGGCATTCGTTCACCGAGTCAAACTTCTTGCTATCTGGCACGCTGCTGTCCTGGCGCAAGAACGCACTGAAGGTCAAGGCTTCACGGATCGTCGAAGCTTCCGAGTGGATATCCATCTGCTCACAGTACCCAGTCGAGCGGCGAATCGCCAGATCGTTTGCTTCGTAGCCATTCAACAGGATTTGACCCTGGATCTTGCCACCGGTTTTGCGACCGGCGATCACATCCATCAGCGTCGTCTTACCAGCACCGGACGAACCCATCAGAGCAGTCATCGTTCCTGGCAAAGCATAGCCATTAATACCCTTGAGGAGGTCGATCGTTTCGTGCTTCGGGTTGCTGGGTAGAGGCACCGTGTACCACAAATCCTTGAACGCCAGAGTCACCGGAGTAAAGGTCTTTTCTCTCGTTTGAACATCCAAAACGAGATCAGCTGATCCCGACCCAGTTGAGGAAGAACTCGCATTCTTTGGAGTTTCAGCGAAGATGTAACTGTCATCAGCTTCATCTTTCTTGCCCATTGTGACGTTCTCTGGGGATTCATAGCGCTTGTACTCGAGTGCCAAGTACGACAGGAACATGAACACCACGTACAGAGCCAGCAAGTAAATCGCCGCGAACGGCACCCAGTACTTGTCCGTCGGGATATCAAACAAGCCCAGGTAGTACTGACCCATCTTGAGACCGTTGAAATCTTCGCAATAGTTAACATCCTTGTGGATGCAAACATCGTAGTCCGACGAGCGATACTCGCTCACTGCGAGAGCGCGCAGTCCCCACGCGATCGGACTAATCCAGTGGATCCAAATAAAGTAGTCTGGAATTTGGCTCTTCACGACGATAAAACCAGCAAAGATTACGAAAAACAGGATCGACAGCATCGACATTGGCGTCGCGATATTGTTATCAGGCGAGATAGCAGCGAGGAAGAAGAACCACGCGCTGAATGCCAAATTCATAAGCAACAGAATCACCTCAAAGATGATGAACTCGGGTGCTTTAGTCACAAACCCACACATCCAGTAGACCATGGAGCCGAACAAGATCGTCTCACCGATAGCCATTGGGATCTGAGCGACTGAGTTTGCAAGCACGTACGAAGAAGTGCGGAAGAAATTCGCTCGGCGCTGCTTGTAGAAGATATCACGAGCAGTGATGAACGTTGGAATCTGGGATGCTTGACCAAGGGACAGGAACAACACCGCCGCAAAAATGATACCAATCACAACTTGAGGTTCCGTCGGATCGAACTGGTAGAACGTGGATGAATTCAGCAGCCCCATGATGGTGACCATAAATGCACGACCGAAGATGAACGGCGTATTACGGAATTGCACCAACAGTTGGCGTCTGAACAGAGTCATCGTACTTGCCCAGAACGACTGGTGGAACTCGGGCATTGGTTCCATGTGCGCTGCAACGTTGGCCAAAAAGTCCGGGTTGTGAGGAGCGTCAAGCTCTCGAAGCGTGTTGGCGTAAATAGCCGAGCTACGGAAAATCTCTGCAAACTCGCTAGCATAGCGAGGGTGTTGCTTGCCTGTACTTCCAACCTCATACTTGTGCTGCTGCTTCGTGCCTAGATCGAGAAGGTAGTCGGCAACATCACGTTCAGGAGGACACTTGAAACCCAGACTCTCAAAATAGTCCACTACTTGCTCGCGAGGGCCGTGGTATATCACTTCGCCTTCGTTCATGATCATGATATCGTCAAAGAGAGAAAACACCTCCGGCGATGGCTGAAGTAACGCGATCACGACCGTCTTGCGGAGCGTCTTGGCGATGCTGCGCTGTGTGTTGACGATATCGTACGTCGCCGCACTGTCTAGACCCGTACTGATCTCGTCCATGAGTGTCATGTACTTCATACCAAACTCCATCTCTCCCGTGGTCACACGCTTGCGTTCGCCGCCCGACACGCCACGGAGCATGGCATCACCGACGATCGTGTTTTGACAGTTCTGGAGACCAAGTTGTTGAATGATCACGTCCGGGTAGTGCGCAAACATGGCTTTTGCCGCTTCCAATGCTGCCAAGTTTTCTTCAGGAGAGCCTTTAGACAGCAGCTCCTCGCCACGGCGAGTCAACTCACCACCAGTAAAAGTGTGCGCAAACTCGAGGGTTTCCTTGACTGTGAGCACTGGGTAGTGCTTGTCACGCTGGTTGACATAGGCCGCGAACTGAGGCAACGTCTTCGTGATCTCCTTCTGGGGGACGCCATTGTAGGTGATGTCGCCTTCGACCGTAATGTTCTTCTCCACTGGGAACCGTCCGCTCAAGATCTTCATCAGCGACGACTTGCCCGAACTCGGTTGGCCGAGCAACAAAGTGATGGTGCCGGGCTTGAACGAACCGCTCACGTTTTTCAGGATTTCTTTTCGCACTTGGTGACTCTTGGATGAAACGAACGACTTCTTTATCGTGTTGAGTAGCGTTGGTAGTTCGGCCTTCGATGAATCTTCTTCGACAATCGTGAGGTCAACTGACACGTTGAGATTCGAAAATCGCACCTCCATCTGCGGGAGCGCGCGACCGAGCGCAGTTTCAAGCTTGGTGGACACGTACTCGTGGAGCACGTGAGGGCCATGAGCCATGAGCGTCTTGCCGGACTCGAGGCTTACGTGCTTTTGCTCTTGCTCAGCCATGGTCGTCCAAGTAGTTTGTAGGATCTGCTAGTGGTCGGCAAGTTAGGCCCACCGAGCAAATTGGATTCTGAGGCTTCGAAGCGACAGTGGAAAGCGATTTCGAGGAGCTGCAGAGGCGTCCGTTGCGCCGGACGGATGAGTCTCCCGGATCCTATTGTCCTATCGCAGGCGTATGCGCTCATAATCTCCAGTCGATTGTGCCTCGTTCACTCGTATTCTGCTACGATTATGCCCCAAGCGATATGTTTATGATCTGCGAGCCCTACCCTGCCATCATCTGGCGATTTAATTGGCTATACGGAAACGTCCAGTATCGCGTGGTCTAAGATTATGATCCCAGTCTAACAGCTGCCGGCCACACGCGTTTCTGATTGGGCAATTACGCACGCGACACTCGCAGCGCCGCCTACCAACACTCATGCACAGGTCAGTCAAGTGAATGTCGTGAGTGAGTGCCGTTGGCTGTGCCAAATTCCACGCTCCTGCAGCCGGCGAACAGACTCTAATAATCAGATCGTACGTCTTCGGGTCTAAGAGTTGGCTACACCTTTTCACGGCCGGTTTCATCAAAGCTTTGTCCAATTTCACCCGGTTCAGATTTCAATGTAGAGAGGTCGTGTGATAGGGCATCTTTCTGTCTTCTGGCTGAGATAACCATCAAGTGTGCACATGAATATAAAAACAAAGGCTGAGTTTCCATTTTTGATAGCAATTAGCAGGTAATTTGGAATACTCATATTTATACAAGCCTGGTGAAATTGGAATCTGGACTGGGTCAAATTGAACGAGGCTTTGATGAAACCAGCCGTGAAATGGCGTAGAAGCACGCGGAAAGTAGACATCTCCGGTTAAAATTCGAGGTGTCTTTGCCTGCTTCCAGTTTACGTGCAACGGCGCCTGAGCTGTGTATAGATACGATGTGCTTTCTTGGTCTTTAGGACTTTGGCAGTTTCTCTGTTTATCCCTATAGTCGATCGCGCAACTTTGGCGACGTATTTCAACGAGAACACTGCCATCCTGATTGGATCGTACGCGTCGTATCACTACGCTGCTTGTACTGTTGTGATCTTGAAAGCGCCAACCGGCAGCTTGGCTCCGCCTTTTGCATCCTGCACACCACTATCAACTACGATCGAATACATTTTTTGTCATACGCCAGAGAGAGGAAACGGTCTGACTCTGCATCTGGGTAAGGCATAATCGTAAGGTAGCTATACTACCTCTGTCTCCTCAGCGTATAGCCCCTGTCCTACCTTTTCTTAAGCTTAGCTTGGTTGTGCGTGAAGGTGATTCTATTAGCTTTATTTATGGTTAAAGTTAAGAATGCCTGGTTCTCGATAAAACTAACGAGAGGTGTTTGTCGAGTATTAAGATCATTTGCTAGATACGCTTCAGCCGCCGGCCAAAAGTTTGTTTTTCAGTTAGGTATATTATGAAGATTTACCTGCGTGTATTTGTTTCAGTTGACTTTTTTTCAAGTACTCACTAAGTTACAGGTTCACGTTTGGGGGTGATCTCGTCTAATGTCCTAAATAAATGTAAATTTACTGCAACTAATTGCTTCGCCAACGGCTCTTCAGGTGAAAGGTGTGCACGAGCGAATATGCCACATACTGCTTGAGTGTCTGAGTTGGTCTCGCGAATATTTCGTCGGTTGTTGGGGTATGTTGGCTTCGGTGTTTAGCATCATACTGTGTGTCCACAGCATGTGGAATATGAAGCATGATAGGAGTCGTCATAATAGCAGAATCGCTGGTTTAAAGTGGTGTTGGTACGTTTCTACAGCATTGCATCCGAAAGGGCAGGCTTGATGAGGTCCAGGATCAAAGTGATGGAAAAACTACCCAATGGAGAATTCGCCACCAGGTTCTAAGCACCACATTGCTTTGTCTTATGAAAAGGTACGGTTGAAGATCGCAACATTGGTCTGCCGGGTCGTGAATTAGGTCAGGTGGCGACTGTAATGGGGCTCCCCATTACATGGGTTTTCGGGTCAGGAGAGTGTGGGTTGTCACCCACATGGGCTTTACTACCTCTTCTAAACCCACCCACTATGTACAGTTTAGGACACATTAATATGTGGCATGTATGAACATTGTACGTAGTCAATTGCATATTAGCCAATAGGACTAAGCCGTTAAGGTTTAATACCATTGGATGATAGTCGGACTGGACACTCGACTATCTACCAATGATAGGCATCGTAGGTTTTAGTCACAAGGATTGCATGTTAGCGCGTTAAAATTCTAACTCACTTCTCGTTTTGCGCGCTACTGCGTAAAACTCCAACCTTCCTCTTGGACACAGCGTTATCGCTGTGCCCTTTCTCCCACGCGCTTCATGCACGCAGTGTAACAGGTAATCCCGTTACAGCGTTAATTACCGATAAAAACCCGATTAGTCGAGTGTGTTAGCCGAATGTTGTTGCGTTTCCCTAGTTAGCAGGGTCTGATTTGCTCAACGAATTCCGCGAAAGCATTAACACATGCAATGAGTATGAGAACGGTTCCAGAACAACAACATAATTACAAAATCATAAAACAGCGAAGACATGCATGCAAGCGTCAAAGTTTGACTTTGTCTACAAACTCATATCACCTACAAGCACATACTCATCCTGTCTCGTTTGGACAGTGATATATATTGCGTCAAATGGAAATGCGGTAGTATGCACTTCAGTTCATAATTTGGATAGCTCTTCAGTAGTCTAGCGTTTCTGGTGGTTAATGTAGCGGAGCGCAAGTGCGGCCAAGATTCGGAACCCGACAATGTACCCGATCACGATGAAAAAGTACGGCACAATGTCATCGTGCTTCATGCCGAACACGTCTTCCGTGAACTGCTTGACCGTCGTGGGACCAATGCTGACAGGCGCATTCGCTAACGGCTGGCAACCCAATTTCGAACCAATGTTCTCATACTGGCCGAGCGTCTCGTTCCACGTTGGCAGTTCGTCGCAATCAGCAAACACGAGCGAAACAGCAATAGAAAGCGGGAATCGTTGTGGCGTGATCTTGTACAACCACTGGTAGCCCGAAGGGATCGCATTCGCTGGAGGACTGAAGCCCATGAACAAGAAGAAGACCGAGTTCACAAGTACACCGATGATCGCAGCGACTTCTTCACTTGGCAGTGCGTACGCCAAAAACTGACCCATGTACGTCTGCAACAGAATCAGAAGCGACAAGTTGAGCCAGAAGAGAACAGCCGTGCCGAACCCAGTGAAGCCAACCATGGGGTAGAAGATCACAGTGAAGAGTAGACCACTGAAGAACACATATGGCACCTCGGCAAGAGTCGAGCCCACAAAGTACCAGAACGCATTATACGTCTGCGAAGCACGCTCACGGTAAAACGACGCGCGTTCTTCGGAAGCAATTGGCAAAACACTGTTGAACGACACCATACCGCTGAACAACAACGCCACGAAGAGCATACCGACACCAGAGTTGATACCTTGGTACGAAGCATATTCAGCGTCAACAAAGATTGTGCCGAACAGTAAAGAAAGGATGATCGACAGCATGAAACGAGTCAAGTTGTACGACGGAGTACGCCAGTACAAATCCATAAAGCGACCAACCACATACTTCATCTGCACAGCAGAGTTCGCGGCACGCTTCTGAGTAAAGATGAGCTCTTGTGCACCAGGTGCGGGAGTGCAAACACCAGGCTTCGCCATCGTCTCATCCAACTTCCTCTTGTTTTCGCTGTGGTTGAACACATGCACAAAGTCAGGGGCGTCGGTGGATGCGCTTCCGACGCCAGCACCAATGCACTCCAACATCCAAGTGGCAGGGTTGTAACCGGGGGTAATCGGAGCAACACCAGGATC
>GL376602.1:90672-115257 GCA_000143045.1 Globisporangium ultimum DAOM BR144 | reverse complement strand
AAGAGCATACCGACACCAGAGTTGATACCTTGGTACGAAGCATATTCAGCGTCAACAAAGATTGTGCCGAACAGTAAAGAAAGGATGATCGACAGCATGAAACGAGTCAAGTTGTACGACGGAGTACGCCAGTACAAATCCATAAAGCGACCAACCACATACTTCATCTGCACAGCAGAGTTCGCGGCACGCTTCTGAGTAAAGATGAGCTCTTGTGCACCAGGTGCGGGAGTGCAAACACCAGGCTTCGCCATCGTCTCATCCAACTTCCTCTTGTTTTCGCTGTGGTTGAACACATGCACAAAGTCAGGGGCGTCGGTGGATGCGCTTCCGACGCCAGCACCAATGCACTCCAACATCCAAGTGGCAGGGTTGTAACCGGGGGTAATCGGAGCAACACCAGGGATCGCTTCAAAGTAGTTGATCAAGTTGCGGCAGTTCTTACCGAGATCGCCGAAGAACACAGTCTCACCGCCACGCTTCAACAGTAGCAAACTGTCAAACAAGAAAAACACCTCTGACGAAGGCTGGTGGATCGTGCACACGATCGTACGACCCGTGTTCGCCACCTTGCGCACACCGTCCATGATCAGCTTGGCCGATCGTGCATCAAGACCACTCGTTGGCTCGTCCAAGAACAACACACTCGGCTGAGCAGCCAGCTCCACACCGATCGTCAAACGCTTCATCTGTTCCACCGAGCTGCCACGGATGATCTGGTCAGCGATGTTGTGCATGTCCAGCAAATCCAGGCATTCGTTCACCGAGTCAAACTTCTTGCTATCTGGCACGCTGCTGTCCTGGCGCAAGAACGCACTGAAGGTCAAGGCTTCACGGATCGTCGAAGCTTCCGAGTGGATATCCATCTGCTCACAGTACCCAGTCGAGCGGCGAATCGCCAGATCGTTTGCTTCGTAGCCATTCAACAGGATTTGACCCTGGATCTTGCCACCGGTTTTGCGACCGGCGATGACATCCATCAGCGTCGTCTTACCAGCACCGGACGAACCCATCAGAGCAGTCATCGTTCCTGGCAAAGCATAACCGGTGATTCCTTTGAGAAGATAGATCGATTCCTTTGGGTTGCTTGGAAGTGGCACACTATACTGCAAATCTTTGAATGCCAGAGTCACAGGGGCGATGCCTGTTTCGTTTGCGTTAACTTCCAAAATGACTGAGTCAGAGTCAGCGCGAGAAACAGTTTCCGTGTTTTTTGGCGTTTCCGCAAAGAAGTACCCGTCTTCTGCTGCATCCTTTTTGGTGACAGACACATTCTCTGGTGCTTCATACCGCTTGTACTCGAGAGCCAAGAAGGACAAGAACATGAAAATCACGTACAGCACAATCATAACGATGATGGCGTACGGAACCCAAGTCTTCTCAGAAGGTACATCAAACAGGTTCAGGTAGTATTGACCCATCTTCTGGTTGTTGAACTGCTCACAGTAGTTCACGCCACGGTACACACACACGTCGAAGGTACTCGAACGATACTGGTTCACCGCCAGAGCACGAAGACTCCAACTCACAGGACTGATCCAGTACAGCCAAATGAAGTAGTCCGGAATTTGGCTCTTGGTCACGATGAAACCAGCAAAAATGATGTAGATCAGGATTGAGACCATGGAGAGAGGTGTCGCGATATTGTTGTCGGCACACACTGCGGCGAGGAAGAAGAACCACGCACCGAATGCCAAATTTGTGAGCAACAGAATCACCTCAAAGACGATGAACTCGACTGCCTGGGTCGAGAAGCCACACATCCAGTACACCAAGGTCCCGAACAAGATCGTCTCACCGATAGCCATTGGGATCTGAGCGACTGAGTTTGCAAGCACGTACGAAGAAGTGCGGAAGAAATTCGCTCGGCGCTGCTTGTAGAAGATATCACGAGCAGTGATGAACGTTGGAATCTGGGATGCTTGACCAAGGGACAGGAACAACACCGCCGCAAAAATGATACCCATCACGACTTGAATTTCTGTCGGATCGAACTGGTAGAACGTGGACGAGTACAGGAGACCCATGATGACAATCATCATCACACGACCAACGATGAACGGCGTATTACGGAATTGCACCAACAGTTGGCGTCTGAACAGAGTCATCGTACTTGCCCAGAACGACTGGTGGAACTCGGGCATTGGTTCCATGTGCGCTGCAACGTTGGCGAGAAGCTCAGGGTTGTGAGGAGCGTCAAGTTCGTGAAGCGTGTTGGCGTAAATAGCCGAGCTACGGAAAATCTCTGCAAACTCGCTAGCATAGCGGGGATGCTTGTGCTGCTTGTCTGGATTTCTAACTTCATACTTCTGTTGCTGGCTCGTACCTAGATCGAGAAGGTAGTCGGCAACATCACGTTCAGGAGGACACTTGAAACCCAGACTCTCAAAATAGTCCACTACTTGCTCGCGAGGGCCGTGGTATATCACTTCGCCTTCGTTCATGATCATGATATCGTCAAAGAGAGAAAACACCTCCGGCGATGGCTGAAGTAACGCGATCACGACCGTCTTGCGGAGCGTCTTGGCGATGCTGCGCTGTGTGTTGACGATATCGTACGTCGCCGCACTGTCTAGACCCGTACTGATCTCGTCCATGAGTGTCATGTACTTCATACCAAACTCCATCTCTCCCGTGGTCACACGCTTGCGTTCGCCGCCCGACACGCCACGGAGCATGGCATCACCGACGATCGTGTTTTGACAGTTCTGGAGACCAAGTTGTTGAATGATCACGTCCGGGTAGTGCGCAAACATGGCTTTTGCCGCTTCCAATGCTGCCAAGTTTTCTTCAGGAGAGCCTTTAGACAGCAGCTCCTCGCCACGGCGAGTCAACTCACCACCAGTAAAAGTGTGCGCAAACTCGAGGGTTTCCTTGACTGTGAGCACTGGGTAGTGCTTGTCACGCTGGTTGACATAGGCCGCGAACTGAGGCAACGTCTTCGTGATCTCCTTCTGGGGGACGCCATTGTAGGTGATGTCGCCTTCGACCGTAATGTTCTTCTCCACTGGGAACCGTCCGCTCAAGATCTTCATCAGCGACGACTTGCCCGAACTCGGTTGGCCGAGCAACAAAGTGATGGTGCCGGGCTTGAACGAACCGCTCACGTTTTTCAGGATTTCTTTTCGCACTTGGTGACTCTTGGATGAAACGAACGACTTCTTTATCGTGTTGAGTAGCGTTGGTAGTTCGGCCTTCGATGAACCCTCATCAGCAAGCGTGATATCGGCTGAGAGGCTGAGATTCGAAAATCGCACCTCCATCTGCGGGAGCGCGCGACCGAGCGCAGTTTCAAGCTTGGTGGACACGTACTCGTGGAGCACGTGAGGGCCATGAGCCATGAGCGTCTTGCCGGACTCAAGACTCACTTGCTTGCTGTCGGCGATCTTTTTGTCAGCCATGCCTCCTCTAGTCGAGCGCGTATTTATGACTGACTGGACGTGTCGGATAGATTCGTAAGGGTCTTGGTCAGCGTGTGGGGGTGAACTCGTGCCTTGAAAGTGCGTTGTTATTGCTTCGATTGGACGATTGCACTCACCAGAGAGGGAATTGCAAACTGAAGCGTAGGACCTCCAGCACGTTTCACAAGTATCCATCCCCTGCTCTCGTTGTGATGAACAGCACGAGGGAAGCTACTAGCCAGCACATCGGAGTAAACACCTCAGCTTGAATATACTGTAGCGTATTCCAAGTGATTGTGCTGTCAAGCCTGATTATGAAGATCGAACCCCTACCCCTGATCTCTCGGTGATCCGTTTAGTCGTCACACCAAGCGACATGCTCTATTGGCCTCGGTCGTCTGGCGTGAGTTCAGATGGCGCTGTTGTCGCAACGCATGCTGTTTCTTTCGGCATGAGGACCGGGCGTTAGACATTCGAGCATGTGGGTCAGCCTTTCAACGTGTCGCTCGAATTACGATTTCGTGTGGATTATACTTGCCGATATTGACCACACTTGACCTTTTTCCAACGTATCTTGTATCTCCTAAAGACGCGTTGGGTACGCTGACGCACGACATTCGGATGAATCGTATGCCATATCGATACAGAACACTGAGTCTAATGTAGCTCAGCATTTGGCCATCGCAGCGGTTGATACTTGGTAACAACCGCAGCGCGAGCATCCAAGCAGTCGAAAGCAGCATTATGACGTCGCCATGGCACGGCAACAAAATCAAACCGCTTCAATCGATCGCAGCAACTCTTTCACTGGCGAGTCGCTATGTGCATTAGTGTTATTACTACGAGCGAACAAATATCTCCCTTGCTTCATTTTGTGTTTTGAAAGTAACAGCAAGGTATTGTCGTATTGTCCCTTTATAATTTATTCGGTGACGACTTATCCATCTGGGCTGTTGACAAGCATCGGCGTTCTTCCTTGTCAGCGCATTATTATATACTTCAAATCAATCGGAGTCGGCACGTCTCGAAGTATAGAAACTGTCTGCATGCTCTCACAGTAGAAGCAACACCAGCAGCTCGAATGCATCCAGTCGTACGAAGAATCGCCAAATCTACTCAATAGAATATCTCTGATCTTGCAACACGTCTTGCACACATCAACGTCACCTCACCATCTCGGGGTGAACAACCGTCGCAGTGTCGTATCTGGCAAAGCATACCCGCTAATATTTTGGTGAGATCAATACCTTTTGGCCGATTCCAGAGGAAAGCACGGACTGCAAGATCGTTTAATACCACATTCACAAAGAGCACAATTTGCTTGCTTCGTTCCCTTGACTTCCGCAATTGCACTTATGACATAAACGTGATGATGAAACTATTAATCAGTGATTTAAGCGTTCTTAAAGTCGATCAACTACGTAAGAACGTGGGGTGGCCTGATCGGTTGTTAAATACATGGTCAAGAGCGATGTACAGACGTACTTGTTTTCGTCGCTGGGTGATGATGCCTATTGAGCTCGCCGCGTGTCGGCCATCTTCACGACCTATATATAATGCCGCAGAATATTCAGCAGATTTCCATTAGAACACTCAAGGCACCAAACAGCAAAAGTTGGTACTCACCAATGATACGGTTCTTCATCTGGCACAGTTATCCATATTCTCTCCACTCACACACACATCCCAGGTTCTCCAGCTTTCATTCACAGTGATCGAACAGAGACTCGAGCTCATATAAATAGTTGTCAAAGACAGGTTCTTGATCGCTACGAAGCCATCATCGTCAAATGTGACGAAATACAAGATTGCATCGCCGCGGTTCGGTTCGACCGATACTGATGACATGCAAGCATCGACTCAAAACTCACGAGGTACTAGACTTGTAAATGTCGTCGCACATCCATTACCTCACACGAAACCATTCAAGCCACTGGCGCTGCAACCGTCGTCGAACTTGATCAAAGCGACTCGAAGAACCCAAAAGCACTTGTATCGCGTGAGCACCAGCCAATCCAAAGAACCTGGAGAGTGATGCACGTTGATTGCTACACATCTTTCACCCATCAACGTCGACGTACCAATACCAAGTAGCTCATCAGAGTAGACATCGTGCCATCGCACCTGGTTAAACGTACCCTTGACGAGGTTTATCGGAGCTTCTCGACGACTTGCAACGGCAATCCATATCACAATCACATAGTCTTCGTCGCGATTGCGATACACTGGCATGAACCCACACGCACCCATGGCTTCAAATCGAGTGTATTCGAGTTCGAGACCGATGAGAACGTTCGTACCCTTCCGCGGCACGTCGTGAACCCGATAGGCACAACTCTTGTGACCGCATGAATACACACCCCGAGCCCGGCCTGCGTATAATACAATAGAGGATTCATTAGCATTCTGTTGGACTAGTCGGAACACCAAACAACAACATTTGCACTCACCTAAGATATGGTTGCTGAGTTTGGCGCAATTACTCAATTCTCTTCCCTCGCATACACGTCGTAGGTTCTCCAGTTTTCATTCACAGCGATGAGCGAGCGGAAATTCCGCTGCTCGCAATCATCCAATTCACCCACGCGATTGCGTTCATTGCTATACACACCACTGCACATCGCACGACGTCCCTGCGACCTTGTCTTAACACTGTTGTGCTTTTCGTGCGGAACAAGATTGCTTTGCTTCACGATGATTTGCGCTGCATGTATCACGTTGAAAGCAGCGGAGCTGTCATCGATGGAGTGTTTCTTGAAAGATTGCCTGGCTTGTCGGGTCACCAGCATCATTGGCCAGGATATCACACATTGCTCATACACTTCGATCGGTCGAGGCGCCTCTCGGTACACGCACTCAATGCAGTTTTCTTCGAGAAAAACAACACCACCAGGCGCTTGCGCTGCAATGCATTGCCGTTCAGCGGCTTAGCGACGAGAGGCAATCTTTTCGCTCTTTCCGTCACGTGCTGCAACATAACTTCCAGCTCCATCTCCTTCAAACTTGGTGGAATACACAGTCGCCACAGCCGAGAGAGCTTTCCCCCAAACGATGCTTGAAGCTCATCCTTTTTGCTAGTGATCTGGTCTCGACACGAGAAGCCGGCACCCAGGCAGTGCGAAGCGCTCAGCACGTAGATGTAGGCGCAAATCGCGCCACAGAGTGCTCTCCGTAGACTTTGTATTGCTTGTAAACGATTGTGGCCGTTATTAGTTGCAGCTTGCAGTACGAACTCCGTCACGGCTATTGCGCCAGACTCACCCCCACCCCACACCTCCGCGACTCCGAATTTTGCAGTTATTGTATCAGCTAGTCGCTCTTGATTCTCACCAAAGCTCGCTTCGAGAGGCGAGCGCTTGCAGGCGTCTGCCAACTTGGTGCTGGCACGCGGCCATAGCGACGATACACACACACACACACACACACACACAAGGACAACCTCATCAGTATGGCTCCATGCGCTGCACTTTACCGCCAGTTGCAAGACAGCGCGCGCGATAAGTGGTGCCAGCATAATGTGGTCCACTTTAAATACAAAGACAATCACTCGTCGACCGTCCCAATCGAATGCTGCATGAAGGAGGTTGCGCGAAGAATTTGAAAACCGTCCACAAATGTGACCAGGCACTACTTATTTCTGAGACGTGCAGCGACAAGGGGTAGGGACTCCTACGGCACAATCCTCCTCTGGATTGTTTAGTTGGAAATGTTGATGCCCGCGAGAGACATGAATTATTGGCTCCCAGCAAGGCGGGTAGGGCTTTGGGTGAAGTGACAGGCCAGCGTCACATGGCTGAATTTTGTTGTTGCGAGGGTACAAGAGGACTGGGGATTCCTTCAGATGGATTGACGTGGAGCTTTGCTATGATTTGGTACCAAGCTACAAACACAGGCATTGACCCATGCGGTTCGCCCTTTATAGACATGCTCGGCTGCTATTAATACGAAGGTCCCTCGATTCGTCCAGATCTGTTAGCCCTTTTGATGCCTTCTTTCTGAAAAGATCCTGACGTCAGACGATCCAATTTTGATTCATGGACAGGGCTTCTCGGCCATTGTAATCACTGCGCGCAGTGAAATGGGACCTTGGTAACAGGCTGCTCTCGCAGGCTGAAAGTTCTCGGAGTAAACCTGCAGCGCAAAGGGTAAAATAAGTCGGCATGAGAAAATTGCTGTCTAATGGATAATGACAGATGCTGCCATCGCCGCCACTACACGAAAGTGCATGAGCGTAGCTTTCTTTTGGTATCATTTTTTTTATCTTATTCGATAAGAACTGGAGGAGATATGTTTATTTTCGTGTGACTTTCAGACAAGGTGGGATCGACCTAGAAGGCCAGGACAATACACATTGTCACTGATTGCTCTACAGCTATGGTCGACCATCATTCCGAGTGAATCGGGAGTAATCAGCAAACACCACACTCATATCCATTTCACATTACTGTAATACTGAGCTATACAGCCGGATATTACAGGCTCTCCTAGTATAGAGACAAGATTTCTCGCGCCAACTGGAAGCATGGGCGACGGCGCGTCTGTATTTTGATGGAGGTGCACGCGGCAATCCAGGTCCAGGAGGCAGTGGATGGGCACTCACCTTCCTGAATGAACGCTGCAATCGATGGGAACTCAAAGCATGCGGCTATGCATACATGGGACCAGAAGTTACGAACAATTGGTGCGAATACAGCGCACTGAAAGAAGGCCTGGCATACAGTGCACACTACCTACAGCATTATGAAGTCAAGTTGGAAGTCTTCGGAGATAGCCAAATGATTATCGCAGCCCAGAACGGGTTTTCCTCAATACGCCAGACCAAGGTGCAGCCACTAGCAGTTCGGGTAAATCAAATCATCGACAACTTTGCGTGGGTCTCCTGGAATCACACAAAACGAGAACAAAACAAAATGGCGGATCTTCTCGCTAACATGGCAATGAACTCCAAGAGTGCGAAGATACTCACCGACGAATCGCGGGGAAATGATCGAGTTCTTATGTCCCAAGTCGCAGATCTACTCGAAAATGACGTCGGTGCCACACCGTCAAAATTTAGAAACACCTCACTCTCAGCAGTGTTAATGAGACTCCGGGATTCTTAAACTATATGTAGATCATAAGTTAAATAGAATGACCTTCTCTCTCTCTCACAGGCTCTCCTAGTATGTATCTTTATCAAACAGCATCTTGTGTTTCTCTCGTCTTGCTGGCAAAGAAACTGTCTGCAACTTTGAACTACAGCAAACATGATTGGAATGATCAAAATGTCTGTGCGTTGCTGATTATTTTACTGGAGTGTACTTTGACCTTCACTTGGAGGCTTTACTTTTGTGAGTCGCAGACAGTTGATATAAGAATTACACTTTTTTTTTCACATTTTCCCTTTTTTGCTGTTGACATCTACAGTATACTACCGTTCGGTATATTTTTGTGCAAAATTCGGACAAATCAAAAGAAAAGATCGGGTCCGTGTACCACGGAATGGGTGCCACATGATTCGCCTGCGGACCAATGAGCGTGCTGCGGATAGGGCTATTCGGGTGTAATCGCGCGGCACAATCTGCTCGTTTGCGTCACCGCGCTCGGGCTAATCGACGAAACTTCCTCTGCTTTGCGACCAAACGTCAACTCTCACACAATCTGTAATTGTTCAATTTCCACAGGATTAAGATTAACTTTTACAATGTAAAAGTAGCTCCAATAGACAATGCATTTGGGTATACTGTATCGCTTATTCGAGTTGACTATGATAGAAGATCTGGACAAAGACCCCGCCTGATGATCTCAGCAGACTTCGCTTGCTGACTGACAGAATGCGGACAAACGACCGAGTCGCCATACAAAACCACGACTGCGGCACACACTCATCCCGATGACGCCCCGCCCCGCGCGCGATTCCGCATTCCCCAGACGCGCTCACTTTCCGATTTCGTCTCGACCGCGCACCTCCCACTCACAGACAGACACAGAAAGCATCGCGCAGCATGACAGCGGAACCCCACCCAGAGCAGAAGCACGTGAGCCTCGAGTCCGGCAAGACGCTCATGGCTCATGGCCCCCACGTGCTCCACGAGTACGTGTCCACCAAGCTCGAGGCCGCACTCGGTCGCGCGCTCCCGCAGATGGAGGTGCGCTTCTCGAACCTCAACGTGTCGGCTGATATCACAATCGTCGATGAGGATTCGTCCAAGGCCGAGCTGCCGACGCTGCTCAACACCATCAAGAAATCTTTCGTGTCCTCCACCAAGCACCAGGCGCACAAGGAAATCCTGAAAAACGTGAGCGGCTCGTTCAAGCCCGGCACGACGACGTTGCTCTTGGGTCAACCAGGCTCCGGCAAGTCGTCGTTGATGAAGATCTTGAGCGGACGGTTCCCAACGGCAAAAAACATTACGATCGAAGGCGACATTACGTACAATGGCGTCCCCCAGAAGGAGATCACGAAGACGTTGCCTCAGTTCGCGGCCTATGTCAACCAGCGTGACAAGCACTACCCAGTGCTCACAGTCAAGGAAACCCTCGAGTTTGCGCACACTTTTACTGGTGGTGAGTTGACTCGCCGTGGCGAGGAGCTGCTGTCTAAAGGCTCTCCTGAAGAAAACTTGGCAGCATTGGAAGCGGCAAAAGCCATGTTTGCGCATTATCCTGACATCGTCATTCAGCAGCTTGGCCTCGAAAACTGTCAAAACACGATCGTCGGTGATGCCATGCTCCGTGGCGTGTCGGGCGGCGAACGCAAGCGTGTGACCACGGGAGAGATGGAGTTTGGTATGAAGTACGTGACACTCATGGACGAGATCAGTACGGGTCTAGACAGTGCGGCGACGTACGATATCGTCAACACACAGCGCAGCATCGCCAAGACGCTCCGCAAGACGGTCGTGATCGCGTTACTTCAGCCATCGCCGGAGGTGTTTTCTCTCTTTGACGATGTGATGATCATGAACGAAGGCGAAGTGATGTACCACGGCCCTCGCGAGCAAGTGGTGGATTATTTCCAGAGTCTGGGCTTTGTGTGTCCTCCTGAACGTGATGTTGCCGATTTCCTTCTTGATCTGGGTACGAAGCAACAGCACAAGTATGAGGTTGGAAGTACAGGCAAGCAACATCCTCGCTATGCTAGCGAGTTTGCAGAGATCTTTCGCAGCTCGGCCATCTACTCTGAGACGCTCCGTGAGCTTGACGCTCCTCACAACCCTGAGCTTCTCGCCAACGTTGCAGCGCACATGGAACCAATGCCCGAGTTCCACCAGTCGTTCTGGGCAAGTACGATGACTCTGTTCAGACGCCAACTGTTGGTGCAATTCCGTAATACGCCGTTCATCGTTGGTCGTGTGATGATGATTGTCATCATGGGTCTCCTGTACTCGTCCACGTTCTACCAGTTCGATCCGACAGAAATTCAAGTCGTGATGGGTATCATTTTTGCGGCGGTGTTGTTCCTGTCCCTTGGTCAAGCATCCCAGATTCCAACGTTCATCACTGCTCGTGATATCTTCTACAAGCAGCGCCGAGCGAATTTCTTCCGCACTTCTTCGTACGTGCTTGCAAACTCAGTCGCTCAGATCCCAATGGCTATCGGTGAGACGATCTTGTTCGGGACCTTGGTGTACTGGATGTGTGGCTTCTCGACCCAGGCAGTCGAGTTCATCGTCTTTGAGGTGATTCTGTTGCTCACAAATTTGGCATTCGGTGCGTGGTTCTTCTTCCTCGCCGCAGTGTGTGCCGACAACAATATCGCGACACCTCTCTCCATGGTCTCAATCCTGATCTACATCATTTTTGCTGGTTTCATCGTGACCAAGAGCCAAATTCCGGACTACTTCATTTGGCTGTACTGGATCAGTCCTGTGAGTTGGAGTCTTCGTGCTCTGGCGGTGAACCAGTATCGTTCGAGTACCTTCGACGTGTGTGTGTACCGTGGCGTGAACTACTGTGAGCAGTTCAACAACCAGAAGATGGGTCAATACTACCTGAACCTGTTTGATGTACCTTCTGAGAAGACTTGGGTTCCGTACGCCATCATCGTTATGATTGTGCTGTACGTGATTTTCATGTTCTTGTCCTTCTTGGCTCTCGAGTACAAGCGGTACGAGGCGCCTGAAAATGTCACTCTCGGCAAGAAGCAGGAAGCTGAGGATGGGTACGTGATGGCATCCACCCCAAAAAGTTCCAACACTCCTGACTCGACCTCGTCCAAGGGCGAGATTGTTTTGGACATCAACCGTAGCGACTTGAACTTCACCCCCGTCACGCTTGCGTTCAAGGACTTGTGGTACACGGTGCCTCTGCCCAGCAACCCGAAGCACGAAACGATCGATTTGCTCAAAGGAATCACTGGTTATGCTTTGCCAGGAACGATGACTGCTCTGATGGGTTCGTCCGGTGCTGGTAAGACGACGCTGATGGATGTCATCGCCGGTCGCAAAACCGGTGGCAAGATCCAGGGTCAAATCCTGTTGAATGGCTACGAAGCAAACGATCTGGCGATTCGCCGCTCGACTGGGTACTGTGAGCAGATGGATATCCACTCGGAAGCCTCGACGATCCGTGAAGCCTTGACCTTCAGTGCATTCTTGCGCCAGGACAGCAGCGTGCCAGATAGCAAGAAGTTTGACTCGGTGAACGAATGCCTGGATTTGCTGGACATGCACAACATCGCTGACCAGATCATCCGTGGCAGCTCGGTGGAACAGATGAAGCGTTTGACGATCGGTGTGGAGCTGGCTGCTCAGCCGAGTGTGTTGTTCTTGGACGAGCCAACGAGTGGTCTTGATGCACGATCGGCCAAGCTGATCATGGACGGTGTGCGCAAGGTGGCGAACACGGGTCGTACGATCGTGTGCACGATCCACCAGCCTTCGTCAGAGGTGTTTTTCTTGTTTGACAGTTTGCTACTGTTGAAGCGTGGCGGTGAGACTGTGTTCTTCGGCGATCTCGGTAAGAACTGCCGCAACTTGATCAACTATTTCGAAGCGATCCCTGGTGTTGCTCCGATTACCCCCGGTTACAACCCTGCTACTTGGATGCTCGAGTGCATCGGTGCAGGTGTCGGAAACACGTCTGCTGATGACACTGACTTTGTTCAAGTGTTTAACAACAGTGAGAAGAAACAGTTGCTGGATGAGACGATGGCGAAGCCTGGTGTTTGCACTCCCGCACCTGGTGCGCAAGAGCTCATCTTTACTCAGAAGCGTGCTGCGAGTTCTGTTGTGCAGATGAAGTACGTGGTTGGTCGCTTTATGGATTTGTATTGGCGTACTCCGTCGTACAACTTGACTCGATTCATGCTGTCGATCATCTTGGCCTTGCTGTTCGGCACAATCTTTGTTGACGCTGAATATGCTTCGTACCAAGGTATCAACTCTGGTGTCGGTATGCTCTTCGTGGCGTTGTTGTTCAGCGGTATGGTGTCGTTCAACAGTGTTTTGCCAATTGCTTCCGAAGAACGCGCGTCGTTTTACCGTGAGCGTGCTTCGCAGACGTATAATGCGTTCTGGTACTTTGTGGGCTCGACTCTTGCCGAGGTGCCATATGTGTTCTTCAGTGGTCTACTCTTCACTGTGATCTTCTACCCCATGGTTGGCTTCACTGGGTTCGGCACGGCTGTTCTCTTCTGGCTCAACTTGTCGCTTCTGATTCTGTTGCAGACGTACATGGGTCAGTTTTTGGCGTACGCACTGCCAAGTGAAGAAGTCGCTGCGATCATCGGTGTACTTGTGAACTCGGTCTTCTTCTTGTTCATGGGCTTCAGTCCTCCAGCGAATGCGATCCCTTCGGGCTACCAGTGGTTGTACAAGATCACGCCACAACGATTCCCGCTTTCTATTGCTGTTTCGCTCGTGTTTGCTGATTGCGACGAACTGCCAACGTGGAACGAGACGCTCGGCCAGTATGAGAACATTGGTTCGAAATTGGGTTGCCAGCCGTTAGCGAATGCGCCTGTCAGCATTGGTCCCACGACGGTCAAGCAGTTCACGGAAGACGTGTTCGGCATGAAGCACGATGACATTGTGCCGTACTTTTTCATCGTGATCGGGTACATTGTCGGGTTCCGAATCTTGGCCGCACTTGCGCTCCGCTACATTAACCACCAAAAGCGGTAAATCAGTGTGAGAAGAGAAATTTCATATTTTAGAATCAATACACAAACTATTTGCATTTTGTTTTGTTCGGGGGCCAAACCTTAGATACTTGAACTTCGCGATCGCTTTCTCATTCCTTCTCAGTTCGGAAACGGAGGAATCCAGGAACACTTGGAAGAACGATGGCATTGTCTTGGAAAGATCGACACAGCAGAAGAGACTGACGAAGCGACAGCATCAAAGCAGCTTCGACTCATCGATTCTTGATCGCTTTCCATGAACAGCCGCGCTCTCATTCTGAATTCGAAGGTTCTCTCTGCGTTGTAAGGCAAAAGAACTTGATGCCTTGCGCTCAGAGTGGCGCTATGAACTTGTAGATATTCATGGAGCTGACAAAAGTTTCTCACCAACCAATTCTTGAGTGTTTTCCTTGTGGTCAGCGTGCAGTTATGAAGGAAATTGACGCGGAACAAGGTCAAAGCCAACTTGGGGAGTGATTCATTAATGCAAACGACCAGTCGATCATTTGATTGTAGTTTTCTCTTGAGGCCGCAATCAGACTGATTGCGATGGATTGCAGTACAATCAACGGACATCGCCGCAATCAGGTTGATTGCGGGTAGCGAGAACAAAACCCGAAGTTTTCGAAATCAGCAGGGTATAACCGAAAACCCCAATTGGTAAAACTTACTTGGTATGCACGAAGAACCAACTGCGATTCGAGTGCATTTTGACGGTGGCTCCAGAGGGAACCCAAGACCTGGAGGTAGCGGATGATGCATTTCAAAATGGAACGGACAGAGCAAACAATGGACATTACAGACTTGCGGATACGCGTATCACAGCCTGGGAGTAACTAACAATTACTGTGAAGTCTATACCCTCCGAATGGGACGGGCTACAGCAAATTACGATAACAACGGTCGCAGCACAGTGATAGATGTCCTTGGTGATAGCCGACTTCTCAACGACCACTTCAACGGACACGCACAAATCCAGAATCCCAACCTGGCAGTGGAAATCAACGAGATCACACGATTAACACGAGGATTTAACGTTATTCACTGGACACACGTACGGCGAACCCACAACAAAGCGGCCAACTATCTAGCCAACATCGCGATGGAAGCGGAAGCGTCAGGGCGGCTAGCAACACACTCGATAGGAGACGCTGCCCAGAGACGAGAACAAGTACAGCAATACCTGGCTCTCAACCATGTATTTAACACTTCGTCTGATTACCCACTATTTGTAGGTAGGCTGAGAGATTTCAGGCAATCTAAAATCCCAGATTAATAGATTTCTTTCATCACCAAAACTTGGATCTCATTCGCAAGTGATGATCACATCTGGTGCCGATGACCGCAGCAAACGATATTGCTCGCAGTTCTCTCATTTTTGTCATAGTGTGAATACCAGCTTTAGAACAAGATAAACGCTGAATTTCGCGTTGCCAAACCCATGTAAAACTATCTATTATCTGAATCCGTTACTCACATAAAAGAGAATTTACGCTCTATTAAGCGATTTTCTATTATTAAAATAGAAGTGCTCGAATAGTGTACTATTTTATGCACTTCTATTTGAATAGTACTTGTATTTGATACAAGTGCTCATAACCTCGAGGTGGTAATCCCGATGATTGCGCTCGGTTCGTGGCATCGTTCAATTACACTCTATTACTGCTTCCCCTCCTCCTTCTGTGTAAACTCGCAAACATCCTAACAGAGATCCACCTAATAGCATCAGCATCCACATCGCGAACGACGCTGAGCGCAGTTCGCTAGCATCTTCGCTTGCAGCCGAAGCATCTTCCACCAGCATTCAATGCACCAGATGCTTCTTCTCACCCACCAGTCGTCCAAGTTGGCGCATGCGTCGTTAGCTGGCCACGAGGCTTGTCGATCGGTCGATGGACAATGCGCCGTGGCCACTCGCCCGCCACATGCCGCGCCTCAACCTTGGCCGTCGGCATTCCGTGGGGCGTCTGTAGCGCACGTGCGCACGCAGTGTTCACCATCGATTTCCTCTTTTCGAAAATTGGACAATCACAGGTGCTCGTTTTTGTATCATTTTAAAGAGGGTACATACTGGATGCTACAACACTCAATGAATAGAGGTCCGACAACAAATAGAATCATACCGGTATGATTCTATTTGTATTGACAAAAAAACAAGTATCGACTTTGTCCTACTTGCAACCAATAACCAGTTGTTGAAAAGGCAGATGTAAAAAGAAGCTTTGATTGCACGTTAATGGAGGAGAACAATCATGGCCGGTAAAGAAAAGGTCGTCCACTCACACAACTGAACATAATACTATTATTATCATTTAAAAATGAGATCTATGTAATGCATGCACTCATGCGTCACCACCGATACGTGGTTTACATGACGGAGGTTGACTTTGTAATACCGGTAATCCCAATACACCCGCTCTAGTAGAGTGTTGCTTCCCTTTTCTACCATCCCGCCTTTTACCGAGTTGACCCACTGTGCAGCCATCGCATCTTTTTCAAACTGGATTGGAACGATTCTGGCCACTAACCCCAGCTCTGATATATCCAGGTAGAAACTGTCCAATTCCGTGCACATATGTCTCTTATATAGTCATCTGAATGTACTACATTTCATATTTCATGTGACGCAGCACTCCTCTCCTGACTGACACAATCACTCGATTATGGGCACACAGTAGTGCCCACAATCAACAGATTATGGCGTGATAGCGCAGCCAATGCACTGCACTGTGCTTTATTTGTTGCTTCGAACTAACTTAATCTGTCTAGTTTCGTTAGTAAATTGCGCCCGGACTACTTCTCAGAGGCTCAGAAGCAAAACTAATTTTCTACGCTAGTCGTGTAGGGGCATAACATACTGGTGAGGGTTGAATTAAGTCTGGAGCATTATTTATCGAATTGTTTGGAGCGTGGCGGAGTGGAGCTTGATGGTATAGTTACTGCTCTTGATTTGTTTTTTCGCCTAGGGCGGTGTAGAGTCGGCGTTTTGGCAACTCCAATTTTGACAAAAGGATGAAGAGGGCACTTTCGTAACAATACTTCACAATACTTTAGTATTTCTCTATCCTCGTTTCGTTTGTGAGTTTCACTGCAAATACCCTCGTTAACTAGGATGCAAGAAAATAGTATTTTTGACTTGTCAAAAGGTCAACGCCTCAAGTTTGCATCTTCGTGTATTGAAGTGTGTCATTTTTCCTCAATGATATCAATTGCTCATAGCAATTCAACCATTGCCTGTTCTCATACCGATTCTCCAGCCAATCCCTAATCGCTTTGACATGACCAATCCAAGTGGGGCACCACCACAATCACGTCGATTGCGGCAAAATTACCACGATGCGACTTCGGCAACGTGCACGAATGCTCTGCCCACGAGCTTTCACTTGGCAATTTGATCCCGAGTGCCGACATCAAAAGCTATACTGACTTTAGCTTCGCTGTCCAAGAAGTGAATCATCATGGCTGTCGATTTTCAACAAGACCAGAATCAAGAGAAGCATGTGAGTCTCGAGTCCGGCAAGACGCTCCTGGCCCACGGCCCCCACGTGCTCCACGAGTACGTGTCCACCAAGCTCGAGGCCGCACTCGGTCGCGCGCTCCCGCAGATGGAGATGCGCTTCTCGAACCTCAGCATCTCGGCTGATATCACGGTCGTTGAGGAGGATTCGTCCAAGACGGAGCTGCCGACGCTGCTCAACACCATCAAGAAATCTTTTGTGACGTCCAAGACGCACCAGGCGCGCAAGGAAATCCTCAAGAACTTGAGCGGCTCGTTCAAGCCTGGCACCATCACGTTGCTCTTGGGTCAACCAGGCTCCGGCAAGTCGTCGCTGATGAAGATCTTGAGCGGACGGTTCCCAACGGCAAAAAACATTACGATCGAAGGCGACATTACGTACAATGGCGTCCCCCAGAAGGAGATCACGAAGACGTTGCCTCAGTTCGCGGCCTATGTCAACCAGCGTGACAAGCACTACCCAGTGCTCACAGTCAAGGAAACCCTCGAGTTTGCGCACACTTTTACTGGTGGTGAGTTGACTCGCCGTGGCGAGGAGCTGCTGTCTAAAGGCTCTCCTGAAGAAAACTTGGCAGCATTGGAAGCGGCAAAAGCCATGTTTGCGCATTATCCTGACATCGTCATTCAGCAGCTTGGCCTCGAAAACTGTCAAAACACGATCGTCGGTGATGCCATGCTCCGTGGCGTGTCGGGCGGCGAACGCAAGCGTGTGACCACGGGAGAGATGGAGTTTGGTATGAAGTACGTGACACTCATGGACGAGATCAGTACGGGTCTGGACAGTGCGGCGACGTATGATATCGTCAACACACAGCGCAGCATCGCCAAGACGCTCCGCAAGACGGTCGTGATCGCGTTACTTCAGCCATCGCCGGAGGTGTTTTCTCTCTTTGACGATGTGATGATCATGAACGAAGGCGAAGTGATGTACCACGGCCCTCGCGAGCAAGCGCTGGATTATTTCCAGAGTCTGGGCTTTGTGTGTCCTCCTGAACGTGATGTTGCCGATTTCCTTCTCGATCTGGGTACGAAGCAGCAATACAAGTACGAAGTCGATACTTCATCACACGGAAGCAAGCCTCGTCCTCGCTATGCTAGCGAGTATGCTGAGATTTTCCGCAATTCAACCATCCACGCCGAGACACTTCGGGAGCTTGACGCTCCTCACAACCCGGACCTTCTGGCCAACATCGCAGCGCACATGGAACCAATGCCCGAGTTCCATCAATCGTTCTGGGAAAGCACGATGACGCTTTCTAGACGCCAGTTGATGGTGCAGTTCCGTAACTTGCCGTTCATCATCGGCAGAGTGGTCATGATTTTCATCATGGGACTTCTGTACTCGACCACATTCTATCAGTTCGATCCAAAGGAAATCCAAGTCGTGATGGGCATCATTTTTGCAGCGGCGATGTTCTTGGCATTTGGCCAGCAGTCCCAGATTCCAACCTTCATCGAGGCTCGTGATGTCTTCTACAAGCAGCGTCGAGCAAATTTCTATCGCACTTCTTCGTATGTGCTTGCCAATTCGGTTGCTCAGATCCCACTTGCCATCGGTGAATCCATCTTGTTCGGAACCTTGGTATACTGGATGTGCGGCTTTGCGACCAAGAGTGTTGAATTCATCATCTTTGAAGTAATCCTGTTCATGACCAACATGGTATTCGCCGCGTGGTTCTTCTTTCTTGCCGCAGTGTGCGCCGACAACAACATTGCGACGCCACTTTCTCTGGTCTCCGTTTTGTTCTACGTGGTCTTCGCTGGTTTCATCGTGACCAAGAGTCAAATGCCGGACTATTTCATTTGGCTGTACTGGATCAGCCCAATCGCGTGGAGCATTCGTGCTTTGGCTGTGAATCAGTATCGCTCGGATTCTTTCGACGTGTGTGAGTACGACGACGTGAACTACTGCGAGCAGTTCGACAACCAGAAGATGGGCGAGTACTACCTCAACCTTTTTGATGTACCTTCAGAGAAGACGTGGATCCCGTACACGATCATCTTCATGGCGGCTTTGTATGTGGTTTACATGTTCTTGACGTACCTGGCACTCGAGTACAAGCGATACGAGACACCTGAAAATGTCACTCTCGGCAAGAAACAGGAAGCTGAGGATGCGTACACGATAGCATCCACCCCAAAAAGTTCCAACACTCCTGACTCGACCTCGTCCAAGGGCGAGATTGTTTTGGACATCAACCGTAGCGACTTGAACTTCACCCCCGTCACGCTTGCGTTCAAGGACTTGTGGTACACGGTGCCTCTGCCCAGCAACCCGAAGCACGAAACGATCGATTTGCTCAAAGGAATCACTGGTTATGCTTTGCCAGGAACCATGACTGCTCTGATGGGTTCGTCTGGTGCTGGTAAGACGACGTTGATGGATGTGATCGCTGGCCGCAAGACGGCTGGTACAATTCAAGGCCAGATCTTGTTGAATGGCTACGAAGCGACCGACTTGGCGATTCGCCGCTCGACTGGGTACTGTGAGCAGATGGATATCCACTCGGAAGCCTCGACGATCCGTGAAGCCTTGACCTTCAGTGCATTCTTGCGCCAGGACAGCAGCGTGCCAGATAGCAAGAAGTTTGACTCGGTGAACGAATGCCTGGATTTGCTGGACATGCACAACATCGCTGACCAGATCATCCGTGGCAGCTCGGTGGAACAGATGAAGCGTTTGACGATCGGTGTGGAGCTGGCTGCTCAGCCGAGTGTGTTGTTCTTGGACGAGCCAACGAGTGGTCTTGATGCACGATCGGCCAAGCTGATCATGGACGGTGTGCGCAAGGTGGCGAACACGGGTCGTACGATCGTGTGCACGATCCACCAGCCTTCGTCAGAGGTGTTTTTCTTGTTTGACAGTTTGCTACTGTTGAAGCGTGGCGGTGAGACTGTGTTCTTCGGCGATCTCGGTAAGAACTGCCGCAACTTGATCAACTATTTCGAAGCGATCCCTGGTGTTGCTCCGATTACCCCCGGTTACAACCCTGCTACTTGGATGCTCGAGTGCATCGGTGCAGGTGTCGGAAACACGTCTGCTGATGACACTGACTTTGTTCAAGTGTTTAACAACAGTGAGAAGAAACAGTTGCTGGATGAGACGATGGCGAAGCCTGGTGTTTGCACTCCCGCACCTGGTGCGCAAGAGCTCATCTTTACTCAGAAGCGTGCTGCGAGTTCTGTTGTGCAGATGAAGTACGTGGTCGGCCGTTTCATTGATTTGTATTGGCGTACTCCGTCGTACAACTTGACTCGATATGTGATGTCGATCATCTTGGCCTTGCTGTTCGGCACGATCTTCGTTGACGCTGAATATGCTTCGTACCAAGAACCAACTCGGGTGTGGTATGTCTTTTGGCGACGTGTTTAAAGGCTTGTGTCATTTACCAGCGCCATTCCATCGCGTCGGAGGAACGCGCTTCATACTACCGTGAGCGCGCTCTCAAACGTACAACGCTTTCTGGTATTTTATGAGATCGACTGTTGCCGAGCTGCCGTATGTGTTCACGGAGAGTTTGCTGTTCACCGTGATCTTCTACCCCATGGTTGGCTTCACTGGTTTCGGCACGGCTGTTCTCTTCTGGATCAACTTATCGTTGCTGGTTTTGCTGATGACCTACATGGGTCAAATGTTTGCGTACGCGTTGCCAAGCGCTGAAGTCGCTGCTATCTTTGGTGTGCTCTTGAACTCCATCTTCTTCTTGTTCATGGGATTCAGTCCTCCAGCAAACGCGATCCCTTCGGGCTACGAGTGGTTGTACAAGATCACGCCACAGCGATTCCCGTTGTCTATCGCGGTTTCGCTTGTGTTTTCGGATTGCGACGAGTTGCCAACGTGGAACGAGACGCTCGGCCAATACGAGAACATCGGCTCGCAGCTCGGCTGCCAGCCGTTGGCAAACTCGCCAATCGAGGTTGGACGCACCACGGTGAAGCAGTTCACGGAAAGTGTATACAAGATGAAGCACGACGACATCGGATCGTTTTTTGTGATTATCATCGCGTACATTGTTGGCTTTCGCATCCTTGGTGCGCTCGCGCTCCGCTACATCAACCACCAGAAGAGGTAATCTACACACGTATATGCAGTACGGATGCCTGCAACCATTCTGGCAACAGACTACTCCGCATTTGCTTTACATTTTTTTGTCACGGAACGTACATCGAAACAATACATACCGCTTTTTAATTTGCTTCTCCTACCTCTTCATAGTGTTGTCCGTTGCAAACAGTACCGTCAAGCGCATCTCACACCACGTCCAGGTAGTCATCGTGGCGGAGTGGTGGATGGAGTGTAGGTACGGATAAACGCCGCTGAAAACACAGATTCTGCAAATACAATGCCAACAAGAGCGAAGCTTGTTCAGCCAGAGGCAACTCGCGCAGTGAGAAAGCAAATAAACTCAACAGCCACATTGCACGAGCAAGAGCACCGAGGGAGCACATACACGCACAAGCACACACCAGAGGACGTCGGATGTTCACCAACGCTGCCCTGTTACAATTAGCGCTCGATGGAAGAGCGAGCAAAGCACCATGGGGCTCGTTGCCCGTGGTAACGCGTGGACATGCATTATGCTACATGACGCGTGCGATAGCTATCTACGCTCCAACATTCGTGTAAATTGTACTGCGTTCCTGTTCGCTGTGCTCCAGTTGCCAACCACGAGCAACTTACCATAAAACCTAGCCCTTTACCTAGTCACAAGCAACAGATGGCAAACTAACCAGGCCCTCAGGTCAAAACCCACTTGACACAATCAATCAAGAGGCAACCACAACTGGGAGAGCATGCGCGGAAAGGAAATGAATTTTCCAGAGCACGTGAGTAGAGAAATGGAACCCCGCGACTCTTGCCAAAAGTCGCGCTCTCAGCATCCTGCCCGTGGTACCCGAATGCATGCAGTAGTTTACCTGTCATTTCGGCATTAGATCGATCGCGAGCGAAAGCAATACAACTATGTAATTCAAATCGGTATTGCCGACTTAACCAGCTTGATGACCCGTGTAGTATGTGAGCAGCTTCAAGAGTAACAAACTTCGGTCACCAACACAGCTGATACTGCTGCTCCGAGATTCAGCCGCATGTGCGCTTAGATGGTTGGTGTGGCAACTTCTATCTGTCCGATGGTGCGTCTCTTGATGATGCGAGGGCGAAAAGGGCCAGATATAGAAATAGATACAAAAACAGCCATTGCTGTTTTTCACTGTTTTTTTGTAAAAATAATCAGCTATTAGACTCTTTTTGCAATACGCATTTTCTCTGCTATGGGACAACCAAACACAAAACGTCCAGCACCATAATCACAGCGATTGCGGTCAAAACGACCTTCACTCTGATTACGTTTTGTGACAGTCATTCTTATTAACGCGTGGTAAGAGTGACGGTTCAAGGTCGGATTATGCGTCGGGAACTTTACAACATATGTGTAACAACGCGGTGAGGGTGCTGGAAATATAGATTGCAGGTCACATCCATCATCCACATTTCCATATCTATGAAGATTCGCTACAGTGAGCATGATTGTGGTGACAACTAACAAAAATCATGCTCACGGACAGCAATAAAGCACAATTGCAGCCAAAGGGGCCAATATCTGATGCAAAAACCAGAAGATGCGTAGTGTGGTCGAAGGTGGACGATTGACTCGACAACACGGTACAGTCTTTTGCGACGACGTCTCAGGTCGATTACTGTACCACCGTGCACGAGTATGTACAGTATATCAGTAGCTAAAAATGTGTAGCTGTTGATATGCACACTCGTAAAATCGGACACTCAAGCGGTATGTGGCATATTCGTTCGTGCACACCCCATCTGAAGAGCCGCTGGTCAATCACTTAGCAGCAGTGAATTTGCATTTATTTAGGGCATGAGGCGAGATCACCCCCAAGCATGAACCTGTAACTTAGTACTTGAAAAGAAAGTCAACTAAAATAAATATACACACAGGTGAATCTTTCATACTCGTAAAATTGTCTACAAAAAGGTATGGATGGCCAGGAGTACGAGTCGGGCACTTTCACTTTTCACGTCAACCCTTGTGCCGTCTCCTTTGCCTGCGACAAGATAATTGGCTTCGCCTACTCTAAACGGTTGCTTACAGCACCACAAAGAAAAGTTAAAGCACACGTCACCAAACACTGACAGCAACCTCACGATAGCAACCTCAGAATCCACTTCCGCGTGTCTGTCTCAGAACCCACTTCCTCATGTTGTGACTAAAATACCACACCATAATCTACATGATTGTGACACGATATAACTTGGTTTTGAGCGAACGTGAATACCCCAGTTTTCGTGTGCAAGGTAAATGATCAATGTAAAAAGAATCTCAGCCAGTTCTTCCTTCCTTCTTCCCTACGTCTTGATGACCTCTAGAATTAGCGTATTGGGGTACTTCTAAAGGTTTATTTTAGTTAACTTTTAAAAATCTATTCAATGGTGTTTTGTTTGTTTGAAACCCAGCTAAACCTATTTATGATTTATTAGAGCATTGGTCGCTATCGTTAGGATACATAGGTTGTATGTTTGTTCGTTTCATCATTGGAGGCATGCCACAAAGCCATCTTCTCGGTTTCTTTTGGAGTAGATTAAATAGTCCGAATGCTTTTCTTTTAGGAACACCTTTAAAAAGGTAGATTCAGCACTTAACACCGCTATGCAGTAACCATCTGCCATCTTTAGGGTTAGTGACGAGCATGCCGAGTTGCGCTGCAACGACAAATAAAACCCGATGTATGCTAAATCTTTGATGGTTTTTTCTAAAATCCCAATAAATTCACGTAGAACACCACGAGTAACATATGGCAATTACCCATCTACGAATGGAACTGTCGCCACAATCATGGAGATTGCGGTCGCTTGGCACTTGACCATCATTCTGGATCACAATCAGTCCACTTGGAGGGATGACGGCTGGCTGCCGAACCATCATTCGCACGATTATTCTATCCAGTCATCGTCGGCATGGAGCACTGCCCTGTTGACCAACCCAGCAGATTTCGCCGAGACCCTCACTTTCCAATTTGATCTCGAGCGCCAACATCAAAAGCTTCCATAGCGTTGAACCTAGTGGATCATCATGGTTGTCGATTTTCAACAAGACCAGAATCAAGAGAAGCATGTGAGTCTCGAGTCCGGCAAGACGCTCCTGGCCCACGGCCCCCACGTGCTCCACGAGTACGTGTCCACCAAGCTCGAGGCCGCACTCGGTCGCGCGCTCCCGCAGATGGAGATGCGCTTCTCGAACCTCAGCATCTCGGCTGATATCACGGTCGTTGAGGAGGATTCGTCCAAGACGGAGCTGCCGACGCTGCTCAACACCATCAAGAAATCTTTTGTGACGTCCAAGACGCACCAGGCGCGCAAGGAAATCCTCAAGAACTTGAGCGGCTCGTTCAAGCCTGGCACCATCACGTTGCTCTTGGGTCAACCAGGCTCCGGCAAGTCGTCGCTGATGAAGATCTTGAGCGGACGGTTCCCAACGGCAAAAAACATTACGATCGAAGGCGACATTACGTACAATGGCGTCCCCCAGAAGGAGATCACGAAGACG
>GL376602.1:64261-75455 GCA_000143045.1 Globisporangium ultimum DAOM BR144 | reverse complement strand
CGCTCGCATACGCTCGAGGGCTGCCACTCGTGGCTCGACAAATGAGAAAATGCTCATTCGTCAGCTCCACGGTTTCTCCAGCATCGAGCCCATCGGCGTCTCAATCCTTCCATTGTTTCCCACAATCGGACAGGGGTCTTGGAATGTCCGCGCACGCTACACAAGCGGCCAATGCAGACTCTTGACTTGGTCGTTGGAAGGACTACGAAGTGCTAACAGGTGTAAGAGGCTATCCGAGACAGCCTCAAACACAGCACGCACGCTTGCGCTTGAGAGGAAGACTTGAGAGGAACTTGGCAAAAATGCAACTGAATTGAAATGAGCTTATGGTTCCTGACATTACATATAAATCACCACTAGGGCTCCTAGAGGTTTTACAAGTAAAACCTACACATGCAGAAATAAAAACTATGAATCTGATATATAAAACCTTGGGTACACTGAGGTTGAACCTAGGGGATCTGCTGGGAACTTGAACCTGAAATACCGCAGAGATTCCCTGCAAAGTGATTGGCGGGAGCCACTCACTTCAGAGGATAGAGACACGTCGGTCTCGTCACCAGTGTAGATTCCCAAGTCGGAACCATCACTCTGTACTTGATTAGTACATGGATACTTGTGACATCATTAGATGACGTCACACGTGCATATGGGATCTGTTGTACCGTAATCCCTTTGTTATTTGCTACCACAATGCACGCTGAAGGTGGTGTGTCCAACACTAAAGTAGGGGACAGCCGCACCTTCATGTAATGGCTAGGTATAGCCCATTACAAGAAGAAATTGCAGACTGAAGGTATTTCCACATCCTACATGAATTGTGTTCATGCTCTCAAAAGGCTGAAGCTCGAATTCTTCGGCTGTGACATTGAACAGTACAGTTTCCTTCCATCCTACATGACTGAACTCAATCGAAGAGGCCATAAAACCAATTTGGATGTCGTGGACGGTGTATTAAAGCGATTGTGTATCGTATTCCGCGAAGGAATGCAAGCTTATCGGCCATACTTTGAGCGAGGAATTGCAGTGGACGGAACTTTCCTCAAGACTTCTATTGGTGGAGTTCTACTTGTAGTATGCTTTCGCAATGGAAATAACGAGATCCAAATCGCTGGAGTCGGAGTTGTCTCAGCGGAGAACGAAGACAATTGGACGCGGTTTTGAAGTATGTGCTCTATCTCCTCCAACCTGCTCCAGCGTTTGTGATTTCGGATCGGGAGAAGGGATTAATACGAGCTGTAATGACAACTGCATCTGATGTCCCTCACTTTTATTGCTTTCGACACCTGATGGACAACTTTAACAAGAAATTCAAGTCCAAGCAATTAAAGAACATAGCATGGGTATTGGCACGATCGCGTACAAAGTTGGTGTACAAAGTTGGCGTACAAGAAGGCGGAAGCGAACCTCATCAACGTGGACAAGAGTGCGCTTGATTGGCTACAAGAGGTTGGCCCTGAAAAATGGTCAACGGCTTTCTCACCACGTCCTCGATACAACACACTGACATCCAACAATGTTGAGACTGCTAGCAGCGCTCTAAAAGGCATTCGCAGTCTCCCTATCATTGATTATTTGATGGAGATTGAGCGTTACGTGGCCCGCAAATGGACGGAGAATGCAAACAAAGTTAAAGAGTGAGTGTAATGGGCTAAAGGCTGCCATTACATGCAAGGTGGCTCTTTGTGTGTGTCACACGCCACCTTGTGGAAGTACATTGTGGGTGCGAAGATATTGGGTGAAACACATAAAGGTGATCCCACATGCACAGGTGACGTCATCATCTGATGTCAGAGCAATCTGTGTCTGAGTTGAGTGTTGATCGCTCGCAATCATTGAGATTCGGCGTGATTACGCACGACAGTACTCTAGACATGTGAATGATGGTTCCTACTTTGGGAAACCACACTGGTGACGAGGCCAACGTGTCTCTACCATCTGAAGTGAGTGGCTTCCGCCAATCACTTTGCAGGGAATCTCCGCGGTACTTCAAGTTCAAGTTCCCAGCAGATCCCCTGGGTTCAACCTCAGTGTACCCAAGGTTTTATATATCAGATTCATAGGTTTTATTTCTGCATGTGTAGGTTTTAGTTGTAAAATCTCTAGGAGCCCTAGTGGTGTTTCATATGTAGTGTCAGGAACCATAAGCTCATTTCAATTCAGTTGCATTTTTGCCAAGTTCCTCTCAAGTCTTCCTCTCAAGCGCAAGCGTGCGTGCTGTGTTTGAGGCTGTCTCGGATAGCCTCTTACAGTGAGGAGAGTTAACTCCATATGTATCCCGCAAGGTCGATAAAACACTGGTAAACGCTGAATATGGTAAAACTTATGCAAGTTCCACGTCAAGTTACATTGTCACAATCCGACCAGGAATTGGGAGTATCCCAGTGAAGTTTGCAGTTCGGTTTTGTGATAAAACTGTGTGATGTTCGTGCAGATACTTCGAAGATGTCAATGCACCGTGTGTTCATGCTTTTCTGGCTCTGAAATATATCAACAAGCTTCCTGATATGACAGCGTATTTTCATGATTCCTGGAAGACATCGGCATTTGTAGACGCTTATTCTGATCTATCAGAAAATGCCATTTTACCGCTTGTCCTGAAAGAGTCACTAACGAGTGGTGCGTGTATGTCTCCATCTATTTCAAAGAAGAGAGGGCGGCCAAAGAAGAAGAGGGTTTCATCCCAATAAGCTACCGTGATTCTGGAGAGTCGGCATATTCGAAGATGTGGAATTTGCAAGCAAACTGGCCACAACCGTAAGACTTGCCCTGGCTAGTTTGCTCGGTTGAGTTTGTTTGTCCATTGCATAGTGCATGTTTGAGGTTTTTCATCCTAGACTGGATTTTCCTCGTCAAAAACACAAAAAAAATATACTATATATGTACACATTGGTTAAGATTCACGTTTGTCGAAGCCTACGTGATGCTGGTTTAATGATATCTAAATAATGTGTATATTTCGTTATATAGTATACATGGTTGGTATATCTTTTTTATATTCGAATCTTTTTGTGTATATTTTATATTCCCTTTTATTTATTAATTTTTGAAAAATAAAAAATATGTTTCGATTTCAAACATTAATAAACAAAATGTTTCTTTTCTAACATTTATAAAGAAATTGTCTCTATCAGGTTGAAAAATACGAAAGCTGGTTTTATGACGATAAATTATGGTAATCTAACCGTTGCGGTGTCAGCAAAATGATAAATACATTATGCATAGATGACACTGAATGTTACTGTAAGATTTATGCGCTCCTGTAGCTTAGTGGTTAAGCTCCGTGTATGCACGCGGGTGCCGTGGGTTCGAGTCCCACCAGGAGCAATATATCTGGTTTCGTCTTGGTTTTCTCCCACATAGCATAGAACTGCTAACGCAACCGCACCGTGTGAAGAGTGAGTCAGGCTTGGCGCCAGTACACTAAGTCCGAATGGCGGATGCTTCTTCTAGAAAGACCTTCGATGCAACGATGCATCAATAAGATCAAATCTAAGCAGCTCCAGGTGTACAGAGTCAAGTCACATCACTTTTTTGCCACTCTCATCATAATTGAAAGCATACTTCATCAAGCATTACGTGGATGTGATGGGGTAAAATGGGTACATTTTGGTATATTTAAATGAGCAAGTAGCACATGGCTACACTGAGAATGTATACAAAGACTTTGTGCGTAGAAATCATGCGCACAGTCACTTGGACGTTTTAGGCTCATGGAATCGTTTGTTATGACCATGAGCTCTACAAACAGAGCACAAGTGCAACTTTCTGGATTTTTGACTCAGCTGTAAGGTGGCGAATTGGCTCTCACAACGTTTCTTACCTTTTGGCCGACTACGCTTCTTTTTTATGGTCGGTGCAGCACATTCACCAATAGCCAATGCACTCTTAATAACTGGAGGTGGCCAATGCATGTCTTCACTCAGACTGTATGCACGTATTTATCATCTTGCTGACACTGCAACGATTAGATTACCATAATTTATCGTCATAAAACCAGCTTTCGTATTTTTCAACCTGATAGAGACAATTTCTTTATAAATGTTAGAAAAGAAACATTTTGTTTATTAATGTTTGAAATCGAAACATATTTTTTATTTTCCCTAATTTTTTAAATCAAAACATATTTTTATTTTCCCTTCTTTTTTTCATTGAGGCGCATAATGTTATTTTGTTCCATACAATGGCCTATATTTTTTATTTCCCGTTTTTTAATAATATTGCTAATATTGCTTAACCCTCCAAAAAAATAACTGAAGCAAGAGAAGAAAGCAACATGGTGGGAGATGCAGTTTGTATCGTTGCGGACGAAGGAAATTACAAAACGTGTGCGACTGGCCAAGAAGAAGTCATACCCCTCTCACGCCCGTCACCGCCCTCGTAATTACCGCTTCTGGTGGTTGAGGTAGCGCAGCGACAGCAGCGCGAGCACGCGGAACACCGCGATGAACACGAACACCATGCCGAAATTGAACCAAATGTCGTCGTGCTTCATGTCGAACACCGTCTCGACGTACTCCTTCACGGTGATGTGGTCGATCGACACGGGCGTGTTGGTCACTGGCTGGCACCCGAGTTGCGACCCGACGTTCTCGTACGCGCCGAGCGTCTTGTTCCATGTTGGCAGCGTATTACACTCGCCGAAAGCAAGCGCTTCTAGGATCGCGAGGCAATAGCGTTGAGGAGTGATATGATAGAGCCATTTGTAGCCTGATGGAATGTTGCCTGCTGGCGGGTTGAAGCCCATAAACGTGAAGAAGATCGAGTTCATTAGCACACCGATGATGGCCGCCACTTCCACACTTGGCATCGCGTACGCCAAGAACTGACCCATGTATGTCGACAGCAAGATCAACAGCGAAATGTTGATCCAGTACAGAAGGAACGTGCCGAAGCCAGTGAAACCAACCATCGGGAAAAAGATCACCGTGAACAGAAGACCACTGCCAAAGGTGTACGGGATCTCCGCGACCGTCGAGCCGACAAAGTACCACAACGCATTGTATGTCTGCGACGCACGCTCGCGGTAAAAGGATGCACGTTCTTCTGACGCAATTGGCAACACACTGTTGAACGACACGACACCGCTAAACAGAGTCGACATGAACACCATCCCGACACCAGCGTTGATTCCCTGATAAGACGTGTACTCGGCATTCACGAACACCAGACCGAACAGCAACGCCAAGATGATCGAAATCACGAAACGGGTCAAGTTGTACGACGGCGTGCGCCAGTACAAGTCCATGAAGCGCTTCACCAGCGCCCACATCTGCGTTGCACTACTCGCAGCTCGCTTCTCAGTAAACAAGAGTTCGGGTGTGTCTGCCACTGGCTGGCCCACACCGTCCTTCGCAATCTCAGCATCGAGCAGACGCTTGTGCTCACTCGCGTTGAAGTACTGCACAAAGTCAGTTTCATTTGTAGACGCGTGACCAACACCAGCACCGATGCACTCGAGCATCCAAGTAGCAGGATTGTAGCCACGAGGCAGAGGCGTGACGCCTGGGATTGCTTCGAAGTAGTTGACCAAGTGTCGAGAATTCTTACCGAGATCGCCGAAGAACACAGTCTCACCGCCGCGCTTCAGCAACAGCAAACTGTCGAACAAGAAAAACACCTCTGACGAAGGCTGGTGGATCGTGCACACGATCGTGCGACCCGTGTTCGCCACCTTGCGCACACCGTCCATGATCATCTTGGCCGATCGAGCATCCAGACCACTCGTTGGTTCGTCCAAGAAAAGCACACTCGGTTGAGCAGCCAGCTCCACACCGATCGTCAAACGCTTCATCTGCTCCACCGAGCTGCCACGGATGATCTGGTCAGCGATGTCGTGCATATCCAGCAAATCAAGACACTCGTTCACCGAGTCAAACTTCGTGCTGTCCGGTACGCTGCTGTCCTGGCGCAAGAATGCACTGAAGGTCAAGGCTTCACGGATCGTCGAGGCTTCCGAGTGAATATCCATCTGCTCACAGTACCCAGTCGAACGACGAATCGCCAAGTCGGTCGCTTCGTAGCCGTTCAACAAGATCTGGCCTTGAATTGTACCAGCCGTCTTGCGGCCAGCGATCACATCCATCAACGTCGTCTTACCAGCACCAGACGAACCCATCAGAGCAGTCATGGTTCCTGGCAAAGCATAACCAGTGATTCCTTTGAGCAAATCGATCGTTTCGTGCTTCGGGTTGCTGGGCAGAGGCACCGTGTACCACAAGTCCTTGAACGCAAGCGTGACGGGGGTAAAGTTTTGCTTGCGAGTCTCAACATTGACGATGACTTCTTCACTCGAGTCCTTCTCATCCGGTGAAGTGCCGCTGCTTTTGGGAGTCGACAAGATTTGGTAGCTTTCGTTATCGTCAGCCGTCGCGTGCTTTAGAGAGACGTGCTCAGGACTCTCGTATCGCTTGTATTCCAAAACCAAATACCCGAGGAACATGAAGAACACGTAACTCGCAATCATGAACACCATGCCGTACCAGATCCAAGCCTTCGAGTCAGGCACATCAAACAGACCGAGCTGGTATTGGCCCATGTGCTTGCCAAATCGCTCGCAGTAGTTGATGCCATCGTACTCACACTTGTCGAACGTTGGCGAACGGTACTGATTGACGGCGATAGCACGAAGACACCAAGCGATCGGGTTGATCCAGTAGATCCACACAAAGTAGTCAGGCATTTGACTCTTGGCGATCACGAAACCCGCGAACAGCACAAAAAACAAGACTGCAATCATCGAGATCGGTTTCGCAATGTGGAGGTCTGGGGCGATCGCTGCCAAGAAGAAGAAGCACGCCGCGAACGCCAGGTTCGTGAGAATCAAGATGATCAAGTAGACGAAATAAGCTTTTGCAGTAGCCACGAAGCCACACATCCAGTACACCAACGAGCCGAAGACCAGACTCTCAGCAAGCGCTAGAGGCAACTGGCTCACCGAGCACGCCAACACGTATGATGAAGTACGGTAGAAGTTGGCAGCGCGTTGCTTGTAGAAAATGTCACGAGCGAAAATGAAGGTCGGAATCTGCGAAGCTTGGCCGAGGGACAGGAACAACACGGCTTGAAACATTGTGCCAATCACCACTTGAGCATTCGTTGGATTGAACTGGTAGAACACGCTCGAGTAAATCAGCCCCATGACAATCACCATGATTGCACGACCCTTGATGAAGGCAGTGTTGCGCAAGGTCACCATCAGCTGACGGCGCATCAGCACTGCTGTGTTTCCCCAAAATGACTGGTGGAACTCGGGCATCGGGTCCATACGAGTACTGACGTCTTCGAGAAGCTCAGAATCGTACGGTGCAACGAGATTATCGAGCATTGATCGGTGGATATCTGAGCGGCGGAACAATTCAGCAAAATCACTGGCAAGGCGAGGGTGCTTGTTTTTGTTAGGCAAAGGCACTTGGTACTGGAATTGTTGGTTGGTACCGAGATCCAAAAGGTAATCAGCTACGTCACGCCCTGGAGGACACACAAAACCCAAGCTCTGGAAGTAATCAACCACGCGATCAGTAGGTCCGTGGTACATCAGCTCGCCTTCGTTCAAGATCAACACATCGTCAAACAAAGCAAACACTTCTGGGGACGGCTGAAGCAACGCGATCACAACAGTCTTATGAAAGGTCTTGGCGATGCCGCGCTGAGTGGTGATAATATCAAAAGTCGCAGCACTGTCGAGACCCGTACTGATCTCGTCCATGAGCATAAACTTCTTACTCCCAAATTGCATCTCGCCTGTAGTCACACGCTTGCGTTCTCCACCAGACACACCTCGAAGCATATGATTACCCACGATCGTATCCTGGCAGTTTTCAAGGCCAAGTTGCTGGATGATGATATCCGGGTAGTGCGCGTACATGGCTTTCACGGCTTCGATGGCAGCGAGATTTTCTTCTGGAGTGCCCTTGGACAAGAGCTCCTCACCACGCCGGCTCAACTCACCGCCGCAAAAAGTATGCGCAAATTCGAGGGTCTCCTTAACGGTCAAAGTCGGGAAGTGCTTGTCGCGCTGGTTCACATAGGCGGCAAACTGGGGCAAACGCTTCTTTAGCTCCTGCTGAGGTACACCATTGTACTCGATGTCGCCTTCGAGCGTGATGTTCTTCTCCATCGGAAATCGACCGCTCAGGAGCTTCATCAACGACGATTTGCCCGAGCCAGGCTGGCCCAGCAACAACGTGATGGTACCTGGCTTGAACACACCGCTGATGTTCTTCAGGATTTCCTTGTGCCCAGTGTGCCTCTTCGCGTTCAGCTTCGAGATATTTTTCCGGACACTGTTGATGAGCGTTGGAAGCTCCGACTTGGGGCTGTCGTCTTCAACGACAATGACGTCAGCGGAAAGCGAGACGTTGTTGAAGCGCACTTCCATTTGAGCTAAAGCTCGTCCCAGTGCAGGTTTCAATTTCGATGCGACGTGGTCATGGAGGACATGTGGACCATGGGCCATCATGGCTTCGGCTGACTCGTAGGAGATCTCTTCAACTTCATTGTCGACGGTAGTCATACTGCAATCCAGTCGAGAGGGGGTGTCTGAATGGGCAAGAAGGCTACTTGAGGTGGACTCGAGAAGGGAAAAAGAGGAATGACACTTGAGTCGTTGACTGCTGCGGCTTGCGTCCACCTGAAGCAAACAGCGGCTCCGTAGACAAGCGACTGTGGAATCCACACATTCTGGATGCCTCTCGAATCGCGTAAGCGCTTGTAGTGTGATTGTGCGCAATGTGCACTCCCTCTAATAGCGGTTTCGTCTTAGATCTGTCCATTTTGCTCTCCGTAATAAATAATTTACAGTGCGCTATTTGAATAGATTGGCATTATACATACTCGAACACAAAAAAATGGCATTTGAATATTATACTTCAAGAAAGGGAATACAAAACCGATCGCCGAAACTTCAATTTTGCACACATGATAGCCGACAATGCTTTGCACATATCATGGGCTCATGACCATTAGTCATTGAGCTGATCGCGATGAACCACATCTCAACGTGACGGTTAGAGAGGTCTACTAATACAGTTGAGAAGTAATCATTTTAGTTGGTAGGCGACCCATTGCTAAATTGATGATGCTTGCAGCTCTTGCCATCTATGGAGGCTTCCAGTTGCAAGAATATCTGCGTAAAAAGACAAATCGCATAGGAAACACAGGTGAATGAGACAGCAGCCATTAGGTGCCTCTTCTGTGTGTCTCCGGACTCAACTTGAGCAGCACTGATCGATCGATGAAAATATGGACTGGGATTTCCCATCCTACAAGAAAAGATGACGATCCTAATTATACTTTGAATGGCATAAAACCCGGCACAGTTGAGTCACCATGAACTGCAGAATTTCAAATGTCAAAATGCTTATTTACCGCTTTTTGCCGCTGCGTTGTCTCTCAATTTTGTTTCAAGCTGAATTCAGCATTGTGATGCACGTGCGTGTACAGCAAGCACAGGCAGCATCTTAGATATCGGTTGTTTGGCAAAATAAACCTGATTTGAAGACGGACTGACTTAATGTGCGGTAAATTAAGCTTAATTGTCCGAACACGGGGGATGTGAGGTACCACCAATTGCCGGTACCAATACCGGTATTCAGCTTTGAAAAAGACCGACAAATACCGGTGTCATACTTTTTGAGACCGGCTCAGAGGAGCCTCTATTGTGACCCACACTAATTAGGCAAGTTGCTGTTGTCTGAATGCGAAACACAGAACGTTGCCGCCAGAGTGCAGGATCGAGGAGAACGAAGAACTCATTCCCAAAAAGAACCAACGAAGCACAGAGCAAGCGAACGCACACCCAAATGCATGAAGACTCAACCGAAGCAGCAAACAAAGCCAAGAAGCAACGGATGGAAAAGATGGACTGCATGAAAGTGATTGAGTGTTATTACGTTATCAAGTGTGTGCTCTATATATATGCATATTGTAGCAGAATATTGTTTTCTTCTATGTTGTACCACATGAAAGCGTCTTCTCTTAACGCTTCTGGTGGTTGAGGTAGCGCAGCGACAGCAGCGCGAGCACGCGGAACACCGCGATGAACACGAACACCATGCCGAAGTTGAACCAAATGTCGTCGTGCTTCATATCGAACACCGTCTCGACGTACTCCTTCACGGTGATGTGGTCGATCGACACGGGCGTGTTGGTCACTGGCTGGCACCCGAGTTGCGACCCGACGTTCTCGTACGCGCCGAGCGTCTTGTTCCACGTCGGCAACGTGTCGCAATCAGTAAACACAAGCGCCTCGATGATCGCCAGACTGTAACGCTGAGGAGTGATGTGGAAGAGCCACTTGTAGCCCGACGGAATGTTGACCGCCGGCGGGTTGAAGCCCATGAACGTGAAAAAGATATTGTTCATCAGCACACCGATGATGGCCGCCACTTCCACACTTGGCATCGCGTACGCCAAGAACTGACCCATGTATGTCGACAGCAAGATCAACAACGACATGTTGATCCAGAAGAGCACGGCAGTGCCGAAGCCAGTGAAGCCAACCATCGGGAAAAAGATCACCGTGAACAGAAGACCACTGCCAAAGGTGTACGGGATCTCCGCGACAGTCGTGCCCAAGAAGTACCACAACGCATTGTACGTCTGCGACGCACGCTCGCGGTAAAAGGATGCACGCTCTTCCGACGCGATTGGCAACACACTGTTGAACGACACCACGCCGTTGAACAACGTCGCCATGAACACCATACCCACTCCAGCGTTGATTCCCTGATAAGACGTGTACTCGGCATTCACGAACACCAGACCGAACAGCAACGCCAAGATGATCGAAATCACGAAACGGGTCAAGTTGTACGACGGCGTGCGCCAGTACAAGTCCATGAAGCGCTTCACCAGCGCCCACATCTGCGTCGTGTTGCTGGCCGCTCGCTTCTGCGTGAACAACAACTCTGGAGCGTTGGCCGCTGGCTGGCCCACGCCGTCCTTCGCAATCTCAGCATCGAGCAGACGCTTGTTCTCGCTCGTGTTGAAGTACTGCACAAAGTCCACATCACTGCCAGCATTGCCCACACCGGCGCCAATGCACTCCAGCATCCAAGTCGCAGGGTTGTAGCCACGGGGGAGAGGGGTCACACCAGGAGCGGCTTCAAAATAGTTGACCAAGTTACGGCACTTCTTGCCAAGGTCACCGAAGACACAGTCTCACCGCCGCGCTTCAGCAACAGCAACTGTC
>GL376602.1:36112-62134 GCA_000143045.1 Globisporangium ultimum DAOM BR144 | reverse complement strand
CACACGCTGCGCTCGCCACCAGACACACCACGAAGCATCGCGTTACCCACGATCGTGTCTGGCAGTCTGCAGACCGAGTTGCTGGATGATCACGTCTGGATAGTGCGCGAACATGCCTTCGCGGCCTCGAGAGCGGAAATGTTTTCTTCTGGCGTACCCTTGGACAGCAGCTCTTCGCCACGGCGAGTCAGCTCACCGCCGCAGAACGTGTGCGCAAACTCGAGCGTCTCTCTGACGGTCAAAGTCGGGAAGTGTTTGTCGCGCTGGTTCACGTACGCCGCGAACTGAGGCAGCGTCTTTTTGATATCCTGCTGTGCAACGCCGTTGTACTCGATGTCGCCTTCCAGCGTGATGTTCTTTTCCATCGGGAAGCGGCCGCTGAGTGTCTTCATCAGCGCCGACTTGCCCGACCCCGGCTGGCCCAACAACAGCGTAATAGTGCCAGGCCTGAACGCGCCGCTCACGTTCTTCAAGATCTCCTTGCGGCCCACCTGCTTCTTCGCGTTCAGCTTCGAGAGGCTCTTCTTGACGCTGTTGACGAGCGTCGGCAGCTCCGACTTGGGACTGTCGTCTTCGAACACGACGACGTCAGCCGACAGCGACAGGTTGTTGAAGCGCACTTCCATCTGCGGGAGCGCGCGGCCGAGCGAGGCCTCGAGCTTGCTGGCGACGTGCTCGTGCAGCGCGTGCGGACCGTGCGCCATCAGCGCCTGGCCAGACTCGTAGCCGATCTGCTTTTGCTCCTTGGTGGACGCCATACTTGATCGACTGGTGCTGGATACCTTCCGAGTGGTACTTGAGGTGATGGATGCAGTCGAGTGAGCGCCCCAGGGCGAATTCGAGAATGAGGCTGTCGGAACCCCCATTGAGCGCTGCGCTCTAAGGCGAACGTGTCGAGACAACCAGACTCCCCTGACGACGGACGACGATGTGGCGCGCAAACTTGTATGACTTGATTGCTCGCGCATCAGCAGATGACAGTATCGCTCACCGCGCGCGGTTGTGATTGGCTGCTGGGTTTGAAATAGGCATCAACAATCCAGCGCAACAGATCAGGACCACCCACGTGGTGCGCAAGAAGGTCCGATTTAGTCGTAAAAAATAGCGAAATAGAGGCAAGTCATTGCGCAAATGCGACAGCTGGCGATAAAACTCCGTATCAAATAGTCGCGCGCGTAAACAGCTTATTCGCACTTAAGCGACTAAATAGCCAGATGGGGTGAGAATGTACCACCACGATGGGACATGACTTGGAAGGTTCACACGGAAGTCTGCTGTCGCCTCCCTCTCCGCCAAAAAGGGCAATTCTCGTGCTTGCTCATTGCTCCAAGATATGGGACTCGCTTTCCATGCACTGGAGAAGGGAGCTCTCGTCCACTAGATACCGTGGCCTCACAATATTACAAATGGACGCAATGCCGTCTGTCCATTTCATTCGATTAGTCGTTTATTTACACTGAAGGAAAGTCCACGGCGGCAAGACAAGTCAGTGAATTGCGAATTACTTTAGTTCAAAACCATGTCTACAATCAATTCGTTTGTGCGTCTAAGTGTCTATGACGAAGGGCGACCAACGATGAATGAAAGCTCACTAAGCGCTTCCTATTCCTGATTGCGTTCTACTGAGAACAGCGTTCTACTTCTCAACACAAAACAGCACGCCTTCACTTCAAAGAACTGCGAGAGAAGGTCATTCTATTTAACTTATGATCTACATATAGTTTAAGAATTCCGGAGTCTCATTAACATTGCTGAGAGTGAGGTGTTTCTAAGTTTTGATGGTGTGGCACCGAAGTCATTGTCGAGTAGATCTGCGACTTGGGACATAAGAACTCGATCATTTCCCCGCGATTCGTCGGTAAGTATCTTCGCACTCTTGGAGTTCATTGCCATGTTAGCGAGAAGATTGGCCATTTTGTTTTGTTCTCGTTTTGTGTGATTCCAGGAGATCCACGCAAAGTTGGCGATGATTTGATTTACCCGAACTGCTGGTGGGTGCAACTTGGTCTGACGTATTGAGGAGAACCCGTTCTGGGCTGCGATAATCATTTGGTTATCTCCGAAGACTTCCAACTTGACTTCATAATGCTGTAGGTAGTGTGCACTGTATGCCAGGCCTTCTTTCAGTGCGCTGTATTCGCACCAATTGTTCGTAACTTCTGGTCCCATGTATGCATAGCCGCATGCTTTGAGTTCCCATCGATTGCAGCGTTCATTCAGGAAGGTGAGTGCCCATCCACTGCCTCCTGGACCTGGATTGCCGCGTGCACCTCCATCGAAATACAGACGCGCCGTCGCCCATGCTTCCAGTTGGCGCGAGAAGTCCTGTCTCTCCAGTACACTGAGCAGTTGGCTCAGGCAAGTGGCATTGATCTTTTCTCCTTTGAGCGTTCTCATCCGATTGGCCACAATCCGCTCAAAGAACTGCATACCATCCATAATGTGAGCCACATTCTGTTAGGCGCAACTAATAGGTAAGAATGTGGTACATACTTTTAACAACACTAAAAACGACCAGTTGAAGTTGCCTCGCCAGAATGCGGAATGGACACGAATGCGGCGGACTGGAGTCTAAGTGTTCAAATTGCCGCCAGAGTGCAGGATCGAGGAGAACGAAGAACTCATTCCCAAAAAGAACCAACGAAGCACAGAGCAAGCGAACGCACACCCAAATGCATGAAGACTCAACCGAAGCAGCAAACAAAGCCAAGAAGCAACGGATGGAAAAGATGGACTGCATGAAAGTGATTGAGTGTTATTACGTTATCAAGTGTGTGCTCTATATATATGCATATTGTAGCAGAATATTGTTTTCTTCTATGTTGTACCACATGAAAGCGTCTTCTCTTAACGCTTCTGGTGGTTGAGGTAGCGCAGCGACAGCAGCGCGAGCACGCGGAACACCGCGATGAACACGAACACCATGCCGAAGTTGAACCAAATGTCGTCGTGCTTCATATCGAACACCGTCTCGACGTACTCCTTCACGGTGATGTGGTCGATCGACACGGGCGTGTTGGTCACTGGCTGGCACCCGAGTTGCGACCCGACGTTCTCGTACGCGCCGAGCGTCTTGTTCCACGTCGGCAACGTGTCGCAATCAGTAAACACAAGCGCCTCGATGATCGCCAGACTGTAACGCTGAGGAGTGATGTGGAAGAGCCACTTGTAGCCCGACGGAATGTTGACCGCCGGCGGGTTGAAGCCCATGAACGTGAAAAAGATATTGTTCATCAGCACACCGATGATGGCCGCCACTTCCACACTTGGCATCGCGTACGCCAAGAACTGACCCATGTATGTCGACAGCAAGATCAACAACGACATGTTGATCCAGAAGAGCACGGCAGTGCCGAAGCCAGTGAAGCCAACCATCGGGAAAAAGATCACCGTGAACAGAAGACCACTGCCAAAGGTGTACGGGATCTCCGCGACAGTCGTGCCCAAGAAGTACCACAACGCATTGTACGTCTGCGACGCACGCTCGCGGTAAAAGGATGCACGTTCTTCCGACGCGATTGGCAACACACTGTTGAACGACACCACGCCGTTGAACAACGTCGCCATGAACACCATACCCACTCCAGCGTTGATTCCCTGATAAGACGTGTACTCGGCATTCACGAACACCAGACCGAACAGCAACGCCAAGATGATCGAAATCACGAAACGGGTCAAGTTGTACGACGGCGTGCGCCAGTACAAGTCCATGAAGCGCTTCACCAGCGCCCACATCTGCGTCGTGTTGCTGGCCGCTCGCTTCTGCGTGAACAACAACTCTGGAGCGTTGGCCGCTGGCTGGCCCACGCCGTCCTTCGCAATCTCAGCATCGAGCAGACGCTTGTTCTCGCTCGTGTTGAAGTACTGCACAAAGTCCACATCACTGCCAGCATTGCCCACACCGGCGCCAATGCACTCCAGCATCCAAGTCGCAGGGTTGTAGCCACGGGGGAGAGGGGTCACACCAGGAGCGGCTTCAAAATAGTTGACCAAGTTACGGCACTTCTTGCCAAGGTCACCGAAGAACACAGTCTCACCGCCGCGCTTCAGCAACAGCAAACTGTCGAACAAGAAAAACACCTCCGACGAAGGCTGGTGGATCGTGCACACGATCGTGCGACCCGTGTTCGCCACCTTGCGCACACCGTCCATGATCACCTTGGCTGATCGAGCATCCAGACCACTCGTTGGTTCGTCCAAGAAAAGCACACTCGGTTGAGCAGCCAGCTCCACACCGATCGTCAAACGCTTCATCTGCTCCACCGAGCTGCCACGGATGATCTGGTCAGCGATGTCGTGCATATCCAGCAAATCAAGACACTCGTTCACCGAGTCAAACTTCGTGCTGTCCGGTACGCTGCTGTCCTGGCGCAAGAATGCACTGAAGGTCAAGGCTTCACGGATCGTCGAGGCTTCCGAGTGAATATCCATCTGCTCACAGTACCCAGTCGAACGACGAATCGCCAGATCATTGGCTTCGTAGCCGTTCAACAAGATCTGACCCTGGATCTTTCCACCCGTCTTGCGGCCAGCGATCACATCCATCAACGTCGTCTTACCAGCACCAGACGAACCCATCAGAGCAGTCATGGTTCCTGGCAAAGCATAACCAGTGATTCCTTTGAGCAAATCGATCGTTTCGTGCTTCGGGTTGCTGGGCAGAGGCACCGTGTACCACAAGTCCTTGAACGCAAGCGTCACCGGAATAAAGCTCTTCTCGCGGGCATTCACATTCAAAACCACCTCATCACCCGTCGTCGACGAATCTGGGGAGGTATCGTTACCCTTAGGAGTGGATACAAGCTGATAGATGTCTTCCTCCTCAACGCTCTTCTTCTTCAGCGACACGTGCTCAGGACTCTCGTATCGCTTGTATTCCAAAACCAGCGTGCCCACAAACATGAAGAACACGTAGGTGGCGATCATGAACACCATGCCGTACCAGATCCAAGCCTTCGAGTCAGGCACGTCGTACAAACCAAGCTGGTACTGACCCATGTGCTTGCCAAATCGCTCGCAGTAGTTGATGCCATCGTACTCACACTTGTCGAACGTTGGCGAGCGGTACTGATTGACAGCCACAGCGCGAAGGCACCACGCGATCGGGTTGATCCAATAGATCCATACGAAGTAGTCTGGCATCTGGCTCCTGGCAATCACGAAACCCGCAAACAGCACGAAAAACAAAATCGCAATCATCGACATGGGCTTCGCGATGTGGAGATCCGGCGCGATAGCAGCCAAGAAGAAGAAGCACGCCGCGAACGCCAGGTTCGTCAAGATCAACAGCACCAGGTACACGATGTAAGCCTGCGCCGTGGCCACGAAACCGCACATCCAATACACCAACGAACCGAAGATCAGACTCTCACCGATCGCCAGAGGCAACTGACTCACCGAGCACGCCAACACGTACGATGAGGTGCGGTAGAAGTTGGCAGCGCGGTGCTTGTAGAAAATGTCACGAGCGAAAATGAAGGTCGGAATCTGAGAAGCTTGACCAAGCGATAAGAACAAAATAGCCTGGAACATGATGCCAATCGCTACCTGAGCGTTTGTCGGGTTGAACTGGTAGAACGTACTCGAGTAGATCAAACCCATCATGATCACCATAATCCCGCGGCCCTTGATGAACGCAGTGTTGCGCAACGTCACCATGAGCTGGCGTCGCATCAGAACGCGCGTGTTGTCCCAGAACGACTGGTGGAACTCGGGCATCTGCTCCATGTGGTTTCCCACGTTCGCGAGCAAGTCAGCGCCGTAAGGTGCCTCCAAGGTTTGCAGCATGTTGCCGTGCACGTCCGAGCGACGGAACACTTCGGCAAACTCGCTCGCAAGACGAGGGTGCTTGCTGCTACCAGGCAACGCGACCTGGTACTGGTATTGCTGGTTCGTACCGAGATCCAAGAGGTAGTCGGCCACGTCACGTCCTGGAGGACACACGAAGCCTAGACTCTGGAAATAGTCGACCACCTGCTCACGAGGACCGTGGTACATCAGCTCGCCTTCGTTCAAGATCATCACGTCGTCGAAAAGCGAAAACACCTCTGGCGACGGCTGGAGCAGCGCAATCACCACCGTCTTGCGGAACGTCTTCGCGATGCTGCGCTGGGTGTTCACGATATCGTACGTCGCCGCACTGTCGAGACCCGTACTGATCTCGTCCATGAGCGTCATGTACTTCATGCCAAACTCCATCTCACCCGTCGTCACACGCTTGCGCTCGCCACCAGACACACCACGAAGCATCGCGTTACCCACGATCGTGTCTTGGCAGTTCTGCAGACCGAGTTGCTGGATGATCACGTCTGGATAGTGCGCGAACATGGCCTTCGCGGCCTCGAGAGCGGAAATGTTTTCTTCTGGCGTACCCTTGGACAGCAGCTCTTCGCCACGGCGAGTCAGCTCACCGCCGCAGAACGTGTGCGCAAACTCGAGCGTCTCTCTGACGGTCAAAGTCGGGAAGTGTTTGTCGCGCTGGTTCACGTACGCCGCGAACTGAGGCAGCGTCTTTTTGATATCCTGCTGTGCAACGCCGTTGTACTCGATGTCGCCTTCCAGCGTGATGTTCTTTTCCATCGGGAAGCGGCCGCTGAGTGTCTTCATCAGCGCCGACTTGCCCGACCCCGGCTGGCCCAACAACAGCGTAATAGTGCCAGGCCTGAACGCGCCGCTCACGTTCTTCAAGATCTCCTTGCGGCCCACCTGCTTCTTCGCGTTCAGCTTCGAGAGGCTCTTCTTGACGCTGTTGACGAGCGTCGGCAGCTCCGACTTGGGACTGTCGTCTTCGAACACGACGACGTCAGCCGACAGCGACAGGTTGTTGAAGCGCACTTCCATCTGCGGGAGCGCGCGGCCGAGCGAGGCCTCGAGCTTGCTGGCGACGTGCTCGTGCAGCGCGTGCGGACCGTGCGCCATCAGCGCCTGGCCAGACTCGTAGCCGATCTGCTTTTGCTCCTTGGTGGACGCCATACTTGATCGACTGGTGCTGGATACCTTCCGAGTGGTACTTGAGGTGATGGATGCAGTCGAGTGAGCGCCCCAGGGCGAATTCGAGAATGAGGCTGTCGGAACCCCCATTGAGCGCTGCGCTCTAAGGCGAACGTGTCGAGACAACCAGACTCCCCTGACGACGGACGACGATGTGGCGCGCAAACTTGTATGACTTGATTGCTCGCGCATCAGCAGATGACGCCATGAATTGCGCTGATTGGCTGGCAGTCCTGAGATAGGGATCAACGAAGCTCGATCTCTGTTTTGATCACCTCAGGATTACTTTTAAATCGGATCGAATTAATGCTTCTGCGACACGTTTTGCCGAGTTTACTCGCCACTTGTTAAAAATTGAAATGGACGCCGGTGAGCATCAACACGTTTATGCTCACACTGGCTCGCAAATTGGAAACCACTGCTCAGTTGGGTGGTCCTCATGGCGCGACGGCCTCTTCAGAATTCGGCAGCATGTGCCGACCGACCACCATACTGAAACATTCGGTTGCTTGCTTTGCGCGGGCGCGTACCGGAGTGTATTGGCCATGATGTGTGTGCGCGTGTGCGAAACATGTCACGTTCTAGCATAAGGTACACTCGACAATGCCGCACTGGGTCGTTGATTACTCCAGATTACTCGCACCTTTGCGAGGCACAGACAACAGTGATGGTCACATGACTGCTGTGACTATTCCCGATTACTCGCAACATGACAAATCCCTTTCAAGTTTTTTATTGTTGAGCCCCATAGACTCACCTTTATCCCAGTTTGCTCGCAATGCACAGTACATGGCCGCTACTATACCTTTCCGACTTGGCGAAGGCCGCACTTTTGCTTTTGCACGCGCATGTGTGGGTATGCGTTCGCACTGTAGGCGTTGACGGCCTCGTATCACCAAGGCCAAATGATGTGTTACCATGGGGACAGAGCGAGGAGTGTCGCATGGCGAGCCGAGTAATCTGACGGTGCCACTCGATTGATTGTGCGACATCGCGAAATGGCCAGCGATCTTTTTTTTCTTAGTTTTGTTTTGTGTTTGGAGACACGCAAAGATGTGCCTGTGCATGCATACGTGTACAGTACGCGTGAGGGTGTTAGTTCTCAAAGCGGAGCAGCGTCGAATATAGACGTAAATACTGAGAAAGCGCCATTATAGTTAATCATTATCCAATGAGAACCATTTCAGTACAATTAAATCTATTATAGGGCACCATCTCGTCCAATGACGCATACTGGTCCACTTTTTTACTTCAGTTACCACAAGTAGAATTTTGTCATTTTATAAATCCTTTTTTTTAAATGCATTTTTGACTACCAGGTATGAAATTACTTTGCCCCTGGTTGTTTGTCTATGTGAAGCAAACCACGAAGATGCTGCTGATGAGCAGCGTCTTGGAGTCGCAGGATGCGGGCCCCACGGCGGCGTCTGGAGGAGGACAAGTACCCGAAGAAGCGCCACAGCGTCTCGTCCAAGAGATGCTTCAGCGCGTGACGGCGTTGGTGTCTGCGCCCGTGGCCGTCGCGCTCGTCGTTGGCGCGCTGCTCTTCGCGTTCGCGCTCGTCGTTCTCACTCGCCAAAGCTCCAACTCCAAGAGAGGAGACGCGGAGGATGACAGCAACACAGCGCTTCCTCCACTGCTGCAGCAGCAACAGCAGCGCATTCTCGCATTCATCGACCACCAGATCGCCGCGTACGACGCCGTGCTCTTCGTCGCATCGGCGGCTGCATCGTCGAGTCTGTGCCACTTCCAGATGCTCTTCGACGCGATCCTGTCGTCCGACACGTCGCTCTCGGTTGTGGACTTGGCAAAAACCGCACAGGGCAAGAAAATCCTCCAGGAGCTACGAGAAATCTACTCCGAGAATGATGATCAAGGCAGCACGAGGACGGACTTTTTGTTTGTGCGTGGGACGCACGTTGGGGACTACGCGCACCTCAAGTCGCTACTCGTGAATGGCGAGCTCGAAAACGCGCTGATGGTTGCTGGAAATGTCCACTGCGACCTGGGCAGCATCCGTGTGGACGCAGCCGCAGCCTCGGGGTTCATCGTACTGGGTCCACAGCAGTGTTTCCAGTCGGTGCCATCACCAGGTGCTGGTGCCAGTGACGTCTTTCTCACCCGGATTCTCGTCGAGACGCAGCCATTGGACACGCCCGAGCAGCTTCTTCGATATGCTGATGAGACGGAACTCGCAGCAGCTGCTGCAAATGGTCAGCTGCCACGGATCCCGTTAGCAAAGAGAGCGCGGAACCCGACGCGACGAAGCAAATTGCTCGTGTGCCATGATATGAAAGGCGGGTACCTGAGCGACCGATTCACACAGGTACGGTTGTTGTGCGCATATTTGTGTTGCTTGTATTATGCATTCGTTAAATGGGATGCTCGCACATGATGGCAGGGATCTGCGGATTTTGACGCGTACCGTTTCTACCAATGGGATCTCGTGGACCTCTTTGTGTACTTTGGTCACCACTTGGTGTGCATCCCGCCAACAGGTTGGATCACTGCAGGCCACCGCAATGGGACGCGCGTACTGGGCGCGTTTGTCACCGAGGGCGAGTCTGGGGCAAAGATGGCACTACAACTTTTCAATGACAAGACTACAGCAGAAGTATGGTATTTTGAATGCTATAGTGCACTTGGGTTTCATGTTTTATTGACGTATTCTCTCTTGCTACCTAGACATACGCGTCTGAGCTCGCTGCGATCTCGACGCTGCATGGCTTTGACGGATGGCTCATCAACATTGAGAACAGCGTCCCTGAGGCGCTTCTTCCCAACGTGTTTGCGTTCCTGCAAGTGCTTCAACGGGGCCTGAAGGCTTCCAGCGCGGATGCACAAGTGATTTGGTACGCGAGTCTCACTCGAGATGGCCGTCGGAAGCATCAAGTGCGGCTTGATGTCGACGGCGCGCCGTTTTTCCGCTACGTCGATGGGTTCTACGCGGACTATGGGTGGACAGCCGATGATGCGAAGTTTTCGGCCGCATTCGACCTCGACCGACGCTTTGATATCTACATGGGAGTGGATGTGTTTGGCCGCCACGACACCCTCGGTGGTGGCAAAATGGATTGTGACAAGGCGCTACGGGTGGCGTGGAATTCTGGCGTGTCTGCAGCGCTGTTCGCGCCAGGATGGACGCACGAATGTTATCAACGCGAGACATCAGAAGATTTCGTGACAGTCGAGGTAAGACTGAAGATGTGGCACACTTATGTTGTTCTTCGTACTCATCATGCTGGCCATTTCATTTCAATAACTATGTATGCATGAGTGAATAGGACCGCTTCTGGCGGATGATTCGGAGCAGCTGGAAACCGAAAAGTCCATGTTTTGATGCGTTGGGAGGACTAGACTCTCTCTACAGTTCGTTTAACGTGGGGCGTGGTAAGAATCTATGGGTGGATGGACAACAAGTGGCCGATCCCCAGTGGAGCAATCTACAGGAAATGGAGCTGCAACCGATATCTGGATTGCACGCGGGCGTAGTTGTGCGAACGCGAGATTCGGAGTTAAATGCGATGCTGACCCATGAGCGTGCATTCCAAGGCGGCGCGTGCGTAACCATTCAGGTACGTCGCTTATCGATGTTATTGTAAGTCACCGAGTGTCTTTCGCTGTTTAATGTTGAATTTGTGCTTTTTACCGTGCTAGGGTCAGATGGATGGGAAGGACAAGGCGTATTTCAAGCTGTTTGATGTGGATATGGAGTTGTCGGCGCGTCGTATCATGGAGATTTCGTACACGGCAGCATCGAACGACCAGTCTGTCGTGCTGCTGGTGCTCACCGTGTGTCCGGGAATGGATCGTCCAGCGCACCAGATCTTCCTTCGATCCTCCGATTCGAATACGGACTCATCGCCGTCATCGACGTTCACATCTGTGGTCGCAGGCGCATCGCCGGGGAAGCACTTTTACTCGCCCGTGTGGACTAGATCTTATTCGGCCACGAACGATAGCGACAACGGACGTATGACGTGGGTGAAGAAGACGTATCGCCTTGGTGGAATGGTCTGGGACCAGAAGCACATTGTCGAAATCGGCGTCTTGTGTACTACCCCTGCGAAAAGGTTATCGAAAGGCAACACGACAGTGAGCAGGATGGTGTATGGCTATGAGGCGTATCTTGGAGAAGTTTGCTTGGCGGGGCACGCTGACGTACGCACGAAAGCAAGTGTCGGGACCATTGTTGCAGAGCCAGAAGCGTGCATCAATGCTCGTGCACGATCGTTCCAGCGCATTGACAGTGAGCACGTGACGTTTGACTTGGAGTGGGAATTCACAGAGAATGTTGGTGAGAGTGTTGCGTATGTGCTGCTGTATCAGCAGGATGCTGGCGGGCAACGAAGCGCGTTGCTTGGGAAGAGTTTCGGCCGGTTTTATCGTGTGGAAACCTGTCCATGGCTAGCTCAGGGGACATCCGCGGCATCGTCGCTGTTACGAATCGAGCTGGTGAGTGTGTCGTGGACAGGAACAAGCGCATCCGCTGGTGGGACTTGCCATTTGTATTTGCAAGAGTAGGAAGCCGTTGGAATAGCAAAAACTCCCAGAAGAGTCCTAGTCGTGTTGCCTACGAGAAGGTGGAGCTACTACTCAACAGAAGGTCACGGACGAAAAACACGGAAAAATGAATAAGAGATTGTCCACGTTGAAGAAGGGATGATGCCAACAATTGTCCATTTCCCAGTTTATGCACAGTCCGACAGTGTCCACTGCGATGCAGTTTCCACTCGGAGACATACTGAAGAACCAAGTCAGGGTGGAGACCAAGAGAATCCCACCTGGCTACAGAGAGAGGAGTGCATAGAGCGAGAGATGACTGAGAGAGTGAACGCACTGATACCCAGACGCGTCATGGAGCAACTTGCTGATGAATGCACTGCCCCAAAGCTACACTGGTGGCATGGACTCAGCTGAGAAGCCATAGTGCCATACTGGAAAACCATATTGCATGGCTGCAATCCCATTTTCATGCTGCACATGCATTCCGAGTCGGAGACGCTCCGTCCATCCATTAAAACACCAGAAATTGAAGGCAAAGATCGATTCTTCAGATGAAAAAATACTCCGAACACGGGAAAAGGTTGCGCGAAGGTCGCTCGAGCGCGTCATCCGCCGTTGTGTGGACGGATGCTGTGTGTTTACGCGCGCATGAATGATGGTAACGAGATCTCGTTTTCGTTCCCGTTGGGAAAGTAGCGCGTGTTCCATCCCTCTGTTAGCACCTATCATAACGCATACTATGCTATCTCTGATATTTCTCATTTGTAATTTACGTCCCAATATGCATGCATAAAATATTTGGATTATTATATATGTGACAGATGCGATGGATATGATTTATCGTCGCTGTGGAGAGGCGCGCAACCCACCCATGGGTGCGACAATTGGATTGCGCTCCTCATTTCGGAATTCACGCCTTCGCCACCAGAACTCCCGTTATCAGCTGCTTAGCTGCATCTGTGTCTTTCTCCAGAACTCAAGCATGAAGGTCGCTGCGTTCGCGTTCGCTGCCGCCGCGCTCTGCGCCTCTGCTGCCGTTGCCTCGCCGCCCGAGGTGAAGCGTCACACGGCGCTCACGGCCGCGCTGCCGCTGACGCAGGGCGAGGTGACGAACACGTTCCATCGGCTGCCGATCCCCAAGGGCCCCATCGCGGTCTACCGCTTCGAGGCCGACGTCGTGGAGAAGGACGCCGATGGCAACGTCGTGCCCGTGCCCATCTACGACGCGTACCTGCACCACCACGTCGTGGGCTCGATGCACGCGCACTACGCCGAGAGCGCCGACAAGTGGGCGCCCATGAAGCCCGTCAACTTCAGCCGCAGCGTCGGCTTTGGCGCCGGCACCGAGTCGCGCGGCACGCCGCAGGAGTTCAAGTACCCCTACGCGTTCATGACCGTGGAGGGCGAGGACGAGTGGGCTGCCAACGTGCACGTGATCAACACGCGCGAGATGTCGGCGACGCAAGCGCACCACTGCCTCGAGTGTCCGTGCACGTCGGAGGACGTGTTTACGGACGACGCGGTCAACGGGCTGCACTTCATCGCGGGGTCGTGCAATGCCGAGCTCCGCGCCGAGAACAACACGGTGTGCTCGGCCAAGACGTACCACGGCGGGCTCCGCTGCTGCGAGGACGCGTCGTTCTGTCTCGAGAAGGACGAGCTCTCGGCGCGCAAGGGTGAGAGCACGTACTACCTGCGCTACACGATCGAGTACGCGGACATCGTGCCGGAGAACCGTCCGCTGTACCTGGCGGGTTGCTGCGATGCCTCGGGTGACCAAGCGCACCACGGCAACGTGGAGTACGACGTGCCGCAGTGCGACCCGGAGATCCACCCGGGTTGCGTGCACACGCTCTCAACGGTGCAGAGCGTCGATCTCGGTCAGAACGCGGTCTATCGCTTCTCGCACACGGATGAGGGGTTCACCGACCGTGAGATTGAGTTGGTCTACGCCGTGGGCCACCAGCACCGCGGAGGTCTGGGCATCAGCATGTACAACGAGCAAACGGGCGATTTGCTCTGCAGCTCGGTGCCATCGTACGGCAGTGGGGATGAAGTGGGCAACGAAAACGGCTACGTCGTGTCCATGAGCACATGCACGTTCGACCCGCCGGTGCGCATGCGCGCGTCCGACTTGGTGCGCGTCGTCGCGCTCTACAACAACACGCAACCGCACACGGGCGTCATGAGTCTCATGTACCTGGCGCTCGCGGACGTCGTGCCAGAGACCACGTCTGCTGCTGCTGCTGTCACTGAGAACGTGGTCGAGACCAGCGCCGCGGCGCCGGCGGAGCGCAAGAGCCTCTTTGCGCGCTTCATGGGCTCGCCGCTGATGACCGTCGGCCCTGTGGCTGCGGCGCTCGGCTGCGCCATCGTGCTCGTGCTCCACATGAAGAAGCGCAACGGGTACGCGGAGCTGACCCAAGCGTCCGCCTGAGCGAATGACGCGCGTTGATGCGCAATGACGAAGCCTGTATGAAGCTGGAGTAGAGAGATGGAAACAGCACATTCTGGCGATTATATAAATTGCGTTTGCTTTTCTTTTGAATGGAAACAAAGGTCTCAACATGCACAAATTCTTCTATATGCTAGGGCCATGCATGTCACTTGGCAGCCGCAGCTTCGGCGGCTTGTCGCGCTTTCCGCGCCGCGTGCTTCGGCTTCTTCACCTTGGGCTTGGCGGCTTTGTCTCCTGCGCTCTTCTTGCCGCTACTGCTGTGTTTCTTCTTGTCGCCACTGGAGGCTTTCTTGAACACTTTGGCGCCGTCCTTGCCCGCTTTGGCCTGGAGCGCTTTCCGGGTTTCGTGCTTGGGTTTCTGCACTTTCTTGGCCGACGACGCGACGCCGGCAAACTTTTTCGCGATCTTCTCTGGCGCGGCTCCCTTACCGGCCTTGCGCTTGAGCGCCACGCGCGCCTTGGCGCCGGCCGACGCACGCAGCCCCTCGTGCTTCTTCGCAGACTCTTCCTTGCCCTTCTTGTTCTTGAAACGCTTGCCACACACCTGCACGCGGATCGGACGGTTGTCCAGACTGCCTTCGTTCAAAGCCAGCGCCTTGGTCGCAAGGGCCGCGCTCTTGAGCAGCACGTACCCAAAGCCCTTGCCGACGCCCGTGGCGCGATCGCGGATGATGCGCACATTCACGATGGGGTTGGGCTCGTCGTCGCTCTTGAGACGCTTGGCGAAGAACCGGCGCACGGTCTCGTCCGAGACGTTGAAGCCAACGTTCCCCACAAACACGCTGCGCTTCGGGTCCACGACCGGGTTCTCGTGGTCCACGCGGATCTTCATATGCATGAACGTGGTGCCGTTGAGCGCCAGCGCCTTCTCGACGCTCGACTCGTCCGCGAACGTCACGTACGCGTTGCAGTTGTCCTTTGAGTCCGTCAGGATCTTCTTGTTCGCGCACACCTTCATCATGAGCTTCTGGTTGCCCGCCTGGTCCACGGCGCAACCGGCGATCGGCATGAAGCGCAATCGCACGCTCTCGACTTTGCCGCACGTCGTGAAGAACGTCTTCAGGTCCTTTTGCGTCGCGTCGAGCGAGACGTTGCCCACAAACACCGTGCGCTTGGACTTGTCTTCGTCCGTCTTGGTCTCCTGGCTCAGGGTTTCCTTTTCCTCAGTCGTAGTAGCGCCTTCTTCGTTTCCTGCGGCGGCGGCTTCGGCCGCCGCTTTCTCCGCCGCGACCTTCTTGTGTTTCTTCTTCTTCTGCTTCTTCTCCGTCGTCGTGTCCGCGCTGCTGGCGTCCGTCTTTTCCTTGTTGTTCTCCGCAGCCTCCTCCTTCGCATCGCTGTCTTCCTTCGAGGCCTTGCGCTTGCGCTTGCCTGTCGCAGACTGGTCCTCGGTCACCGCCGTCGTCTCTCCTGCCTCTTTCTCAGTAGCAGCCGCAGTTATGGGCTTTGCCACTACTTCTACAATACACAAAGCAAATAGTCGGATTTAGATACACGCACATACGCAACGAATCGCTTTGCATGATCGACAATTGTGGAGAAGAAGAGCTTCGCACCTGGTACGTACGACGCCTTCTTGGCGAAAAGCACGGAACTCTGCGCAAACATGTCGGCGAGTGCATTGGCGCTCTGCTTCGGCGCAGCAGCAACTGGTGCTGTTGTAGCTGGCGCGTCCTCCACGGCGGCCGCAGGCGCAGCGGTGCTGATGCTCTTCTTGGATCGCTTGCTGCCCATGGTGTCCAACGTCGTCTTGCAATTGGAAATGGCTGGTGACAATAATCACGAGTGCTTATACCCTAGGCGCGGGAACTATACGTCCATCCAATCGTCTCGTAGGTGTACGATAATCGCAATTTCGGCCAATGAAACGCAAAACGAAAACCTCAAAATTAATTATAAAGTATGCAAAGCAAAAATGCGCTCTTTTTACAAATCCCAATAGGACACAACCCAAACGCACCATGAGGATGAAAAAAATGGAGAAAAGGAAAACACACGAGATACCCACGCTGGAGAAAAAGCAAAAGCCCGTCGACAGGCAAAGAGGGTGAGCGGCCTCAGAGGCGCAGGGCATGGACGCACGCTAGAGGCGTCTGCATGATACACACACGTGTGTGAGGTGGCTGGTGGTGGCCACGTGGCTCTCTCGTTCTCCTGGGGGGGGTTCCTTCCGCTTACGCCTCTCGAATGAACTCTTTGATGGCGTTCTTCTCCGACGACAGGTCGCGGCCCAGCTCCTCGCTCAGCTGGCGGACAATCTGCTCATTATGTACAATACAAATAATATTAGATTAGAAGGTCCCAGTTTTATCGTTGTATCATAGCATACCTTCTTGACCGTGAGCTCTTCGGCGTTGCCCTGGGCGATGATCTCCTTCACCTTCGCCTTCACATCGGCATCTAATCCGCTGCTGCTGCTGCCACTGGAAGGCTTCTCGTCTGTCGACACAGCAACGTCTTTTTCGTTTTCCTTGTTAGAGCCGCTCGTCTCGTTCTTTTTCTCCTCTTCCTCGGCGTTGTCCATGTCCTCGTCTTCGTCATCATCTTTGACGATCTGCTTGGACTTTGGCTTGCGCGTTGCTGTGGTTTTCTTCTTCGCCGCGGGTTTCTTCTTCTTCTTGGACGCCTTCTTCTTGTCGTCGTCGTCGTAGTCGCTCTCCGACTCATCGCCCGATGGCTCCGACACCTCGTCTTCCTCCTCGTCATCCTCCTCGTCCTCTACAGACGCAGCCTTGACCTTCTTGGTCGTCGTTGTCTTCTGCTTCTTCTTCGCAGCAGACTCCTTTGCAGTCTACACACCCACCGGAACCACAAACAGGTCCATTAGAGACCTCAATAATATACTATGCGCTGTCCAATATACCCTCACGTACGCTCTTGCGCTTGGCTGGCGCCTTGACTTCCTTTTTGGTAGTCTTCTTGGTTTTCTTGGCAGCAACCTTTGGTGTCGGAGGTTTCAGTCCGCCCTGCCGATAGGAACAGCAAGCAAAAAACAAAAACAAAACACACAGTGAGTGCTGCGTTCGCCAAGAACGAAACACTCGGATCCTCTATCATAGACGCACCTTCTTCGCGTGCGGGTTGTAGAGCCACTCAATCAATCGGTTAACAAGCGCATCCTTGTCAAACAGCTTTCCTTCATCGTCAAACGACTTCTTGGAACGCTCCACCTGCGCGAATCCAGACACAAACAATGCGCGCACAGCATGTGAGCACTCTGAGCGATAACAAGCACGGCAAGATGCACACAGACATACCCCCAACACATCCATGATCTGGTTCAAGAAAGGCCGAAGCCATTTGTTGAGCTTGGCGAAGAGCAGCTCGCGAGACTTGGCGTCCTGGTCCGGGATGCCCGAGAACTCGAGCATGTGCTCCTTGATCACCTTGAGCTGCAGTCCAAACACACAAAGCATCACCACATTAGAACCAACGTCCATATAGTAGTATCAACGCATACGACGTACGTTCTTAATCTGGAAGCGGCGACTGTACATCGCCGTGTAGAGGGCTTTGAGGATCTCGACATTTTTCTTGCCCAGTGCCGCAACCTGACCACACGCCATACAGAAAAAAAAACAAAAAAACATCAGCCTCATGCACACACACCGCAAACCCACAACGCAGTACGCCTCGGCAGAGGTCGCTTACGCTCTCGCCGACGACCGGGATGTCCTTGACTTTGGTGCCGGAGCCCACGGGCGGCGTGAACTCGTCGGGCTCGTCGGCCTTGCGCTCCACGGGCACGAACTTCTGCGTGGAGCGACGCACGCGCGCGCCCTCGACAGTCGTGGCTGTGACGTCGTGCACGGGCACGTGAGTCTCCTCCTCCTGCTGCTGCTGCTCCTGTTGCTGCTGTTGTTCTTCCTGCGGCGGCGCTGGCGCGACGGCCTCGACGTCCTTCGTGTCGCTCATGCTGCTGCTCCCTCCGCGCGCTTTTTGCTCGTTTGAGCTCCTCCCTCTGGAGACAAGCAGAAGACAGGCGTCCGGATGCAGTCGGATAAAGGAGATGGCTAGTATACACTTGGTTGCGGTATACGATATTGTATAGTGCGGGTACGATATAAGAGCCGATGCAAAATCGTATATAAGAGATGTGACAAAAAAGGTGCTGTAAGTGCTCGAATGCAAGGTCGTATGTTGCAACATGCTTTATGCCAAAGTTCATTCGCAATAGACGTTCAACCACGATATACTGGTACTTTGGCAGGGAGACACTGTACTAGTAGAAGGACGTAACGCAAGCACAGTGGAGACTCTGGGTCACACACTATCGGCCAATGGACATCAATGAACAAATCGAAATGTCCACTTGAAGTCATGCGAACATATTAAAAGGAGAACGCCTTATTTAACAGTATCCGGTATGGCTGATGATTGAAACAGTGTATTATATATAATAAGTCGTCTGGATCACTACTGTTCTCATGGGAGTTCTCATGATCGTGTCGCGGGCGAGGCAATTTATGGCCGTGTTGCTACAAGTGCCGCTTGATACCTTCACCAGCGCTTTCATGGATCTCCCAGCCACTCTTATGGCTCATTGTCCAAGATCCGAGAAATTCTAATCGTCAAAGGCTGCGAAGATCTATCCGCGTAGGGATTCGAGTGGCGTAATTCGGAAGAAGCTGGAGTCTGTGAGACCGCGTAGAAGGAAGACGTGTGCAAGAGAGCATGACCGGGAGTCCGAGGAGACACAAACGAGGTACCATCGATATTTGCCATTGGTACATGCTGCCGCACTCGCGTGAGCAAATTCGTGAAACTCGCGTTGAAACCCAACTCAGGTGTGAAATGGAACAGCTCGCCGCGCGACAGCGTGTAGTGCTTGTCCAGTCCAATCTCCATGTCGTTGAGCATGATCGGCAATATCGGCCTGCCCTTGTCTTCAGCGAACGCCAACTGATCCTTCACAGTCTCACTGAACACAGTCTTGCTCGAGAGCACGACGACGAACGTCGAGCATTTCGCAATCGCCTCCTTCGCGGCGTGGATACGATCCGCCATGTCCTCGTACGATTGCGCACCGTCCAACACGCAGTCGATCCCATTTTCCGAGAGTCGATCGTAGATTCGTTGCGCGAAGCTCGCATGCTTCTCGCCATGCGAGATGAACACAAAATTATCACCGAGGGTCGACAGGTCCCATTCCACGCTCGCGACGTAATAGGCCATGCTCAATTGGGTGCGGTCCAGTGGACCTCGTTGTCGTTGTCCTCTTTTCACCACATTCTCTTTGCGCTGCTTCTCGATTTCATCACGGACCCCATCAAGCAAGAGGCGGAACTGAGACGCATACTGATCCTCGTTGTACGTGTAGGTGATATTACGCGGATCCGAATTGCTCACGCTCGTGATTGCAGGCTCGAACGGCACCATCTGGCGCGTGTACAGGTACACCTGGAGGTCCTCCGTCACCGCGACGTGCTCCGTCGAGATCGCCATGATGGGCGTGCCCGTCTCTTTCGCGTACGCCAGCTCCTTCAGACACCACTCCGACCGCGTGTAGTCTTCCGTGAGGATGCACACGACCATGGCGGCATTCTTAATGCCGCGCGCGATCTCTTCGCGCCACACGGAGCCACCGCCGATGCCGCTTGGGTCCACTGTAAAAATCAAGCACAGATGCAGACACACAGCAAGCGATGCTCTGGGTTAAATAAATGCGCATCACATACATATAAACAACTTCACCGAGGATTCAAGCAAACACGTACTCAGATCCAGCCACGTCGTAATGTTCGCTTGTTCCAGACTCTCGCGAAGCTTCAGCGCAAACTCGCTGTGCGAGTGCGTGTAGCTGATCATCACGTCGCGGTTCCCAGCAGCGCGCTTGATCTCAAACTGCAGCGTCGTGGACGTCGTGCAGTCCACTGGACGGTAGCCATCGTGGTTGGTCCGCATGACGTCGCCACCGGCTGCCAGCAGCGCCAGCGCCGTGCTCTGGAGCTCGTCTTTCATCGCCAGATGCAGTCCCGTGTCTCCATTCGGGAGGTGTTCATTGATGTTGGCACCATGCTGCACCAGACAGTCGAAGAGTGACTCCGACGCGTTTTTCGCTGTTGCCGCACACAGAAGCGGGGTCATGTCTGCATCGTCACGAAGGTGCGGATCCGCGCCTTTCTCCAAAAGCATCTTGACCACGTCCACGCGGTTCAAACGAGCCGCCCAATGCAACGGAGACCGCCCCTGGCTGTCCTGGAAGTTCGGATCCGCGCGAGCTTCAAGTAGAACATCGACGGCATCGACCGCGCCATTGATAGCAGCCCAATGGAGCGGCGTCCGACGGTACAAGCCACAGTAGCCGTGCTCACCCAGACAGTTTGGGTCAGCTCCTTTCCTCAGCAATTTGCGCACAGCTGTCGCGTCGTTCGCGCCCGCTGCTTCGTGGAGAGGCGTGAGTGCGACGTCGCCACCCCACTTTTCAATTTCTCGAGCCACGGGGATATTGCCGCGCAGATACGCCAGTTGCAGCACCGTCAGTGTGTTCATGCGTCCAGGATCTGGGATCTCGAGGTGATTTGCGCCAGCTTCAAGCAGCATCTTCACGATCTCCGAGCTTTCAGCAATGAACAATGGCGGGATCTGGTCGGACCAGTACGACGACTTGGACTTGGCATTCGGATCAGCTCCGTGGTCGAGAAGCCATCGCACGGCGTTGATCTGTCCCATCGCGACGGCACAATGGAGCGGGGTCACCAGTGTTGTCCGGAAGATGGACGTAGCTGTTTCTTCAGCAGACACCGCAGGCTTTGAGATCACATACTGTGCAATGTTCCAAAACAGGTCACCAGTACTAAACCGTAAACGCGACACTTTGTCGTAACTGTTCACATAGAACCCAGAGGTAACGAGGGCGTCCATAGCGCGGATACTGCCTTGGTTCGCTGCAACGTGCATTGGATTCTTCATGGATTTGCCAAACAAACCGCAGCGTATGGACGCGTTTCGGTACATATCGTCGGCAAAGTCATCACCCAGCCGAATCTTGGCATACGTGAGCACGTTCTCGATAGCGCGGAGGTTGCCGAGTTCCGTTTCCTTGTAAAGCTGTTTGCGAATGTCGTCCGTGATGCGCGTGCGCTCAGATTTGTATCGGCTTCGCTTCTGCGAGATCCGCGAGCGCACGTTGCCCGTTTGGTCTCGTTCCTTGAACGCGCCCAATTGCATCTTCACGTGCTCGCGGAACCGCGCAAAGTACGTGACCTCCAGCAGCGTCCCGAGAAACGCGATCACAGCTCCGAGGGCGTACAGATGCACGCGCACAAGGTCGCAGTTGAAATTGTTGCCCTGCAGGAAGCTGTACAGAAAGTAGTAAAACACGAGGATGTCAAAGATGAGGATCCAGGAGCACACCACTTCGCACACCTGCAAGTACAGTGTTCGGGTGACTTTGGTTTTCCCGGCATCCTGGCGTCCCTGGCGCTTGAACGGCTCAAAGACGCGGAAGGCGCTCGCGGTCAAGCCGATCATGACCACGAACGGCAGCATGTGGTACACGAGGATCGCGTACACGACGATCGTGCTGCAGCTCCCACAGTTGAGGGTGCCGTCAGGGCACTCGGTCTTCTGAAACGCGATCGAGTCCGAGATGTCGGCCACGTAAAGCCCGCCGTCCTCGATCGGCACTGCGTGGATCCAGAACGAGCAGAGCGCCGCAAAGTCTAGGAACGCGACGCAGTACATCGTGAGCCGCAGCCGCCTCGCAAAATACGAGTTGGTCCAGTACCCTCGGCCGAGACAGTACGACGGGAGTGGCCGTGGTTCGCTCCGTGCGCGCCGGCCATCGCTATCGCCGCTGATGTTGTCGTCCGGTCTCGAAAGCTGCTGCTGCTGCTGTCGCTGCGCGAAGACGCCGTTGCCGTGGCCGTGTGTGACGCTCTGGTGAGAGCTGCGCTCGATCGCGTCAACGCCGCTGCTGCGTAATGCGCCATGGCTCGGGCTCGCGAGTGGCGGCCCGTCGTCGGCGCCACTGCGAGCCGCAGGCGACGCGCTCAGCGCACTGTATGCGGCCATGGAGAGCGAGCGGTGGTGACACTGCGTACGGCTTTTTAATCACGCGATTGTGATCATGCTGATCGGCTGCGGGAAGCTGATTGGCGGAGATTGGGAGTTGTGACAGCGCTGATTGGATAATTTGGCAGACTGGACTCTTGGCGGCAGTCAGTCGGATCTTTAATTTAATGAGTGACTGTGACCTTGTAGGGCGTACTTAGTATGCTGTTGAACCGAGTAGCAGCACACAACAGAGGCGTCATTAACGATAGCAAACATGCACACGTTTGCTACTTCCCAGCGTGCTGTTTCTACCATTATACCTGAAATAATGCGAACGTAAGCGGATGAAATTGCCATCACATCCTCGCTAAAACCGGATATAAGAGCAAATGATGCAACTAGGTTTCTTACTCCGTATTATAAAATATAACATTAACAATCTCTCCTCTGAGTCGAGATCAGAAAAATGGAGACAGTGCGTCTATCCGGACGACGCCCCGCAGGGGCTAATGACACAGAGCACAATGGAAAGGCATAATTGACGTGCAAGATGGACTGGAGAGTGAACGGCGTCCAAAATGACGCAAAGACCACCCAAAATGCCCACGAAGATCACTACGGCCACGAACCATTTGGAAATATGCACATAAGCGCGCATGTGGCTCACATAGAAAGCAGGAGCTCACTAGCGCTTAACTGCCAAAGTACACGTTTGAGCTGATCGATTGCACTTTTTAAGAAGCACAGTGGAGCCCCAAGCATCACCATTACGACGACGACCTCGCACGAGTCATACGATTGCTTAGGTTTCAGCAAAGCAAAGTGGCAACTCTATAGTATCGCTCAAGAGAACGGAACGCATGTCTGAGGTATCAATCAAGTACCAGAAGGGAAACAGCCGCCACGGCACCACAGAAATGAGGTCAGCAAGGTGACGTTTGCCTTTGCTCAGTTTCGGACAAAGTCGACAGGGTGAGCGCGTGCCAACAAGTTTCGGCGATAGGCACGTGGGAAAAACACCAATCCTTTGAAAGGTCTAACAAGTTGCGGGTAGAAGATCACAACAACTCCAGCTTCCTTCTCAGCGACCCAGCGTTTCCCAGACCAAGCAATCGATTACCAACGACGACGTGCTGCATTGCGCGCCAATGATGGTCCAGGGTCACCTGACCTCATGTAAGCTACTCCTAGCTGACGAACCCAGTTGTTAGCTACACAGGAGAATGGATATTGTAGACCATAACCATAAGTTTCGGCTGAAGTGTCTTTGTCTCTCGCCAAGGCAAATCCTCGGAGATGAATACTTTCGGCGTAATAAGTGTGATTACGATCCGTCTGCAAACTCCAACCCGGCCACTAAGTGGCGATTGCGGTGGACTGGTGAGCAATCTCATTTCGGTCACTGCTTCATGCTCTCTTTCTCTCTCTCTCATCGTCGTTGTTCGCTTCAATCTCGAGATCCATGGCTTCCATCGCTCGTTAAATAGCTACAATCTCTCAATAGCGAGCTCCAGTCTCACAGCAATCTTGACGGCCTCAGCTGGAGTCTCCAGTTGAGATACGCACCCAGCCTGAAGACGCTCAAAACGCGCAGCCCACCATGGCTTATCGGACTTCCACGGCCTGCTCTACCAGCTATCCGCCGTCCAGTGCTGTCATTGCATTTGGCAACGACGCAGAGTCCAGAATTCGAACTCGATGTCTGGCCCATTGCTTCTTTTTAGAACGAGGGATCTTGACTAATAATAACCAACACTTCGATGAGCTTTGCGTAATCACCCCTAGCAGCTGACACGTCTTTTTTCCTACGTGCAAAATAGATTTTGTATCGCCCTTCTTCCGTCCATTTTTGCGCGACAACGGTACGACGTTGGCTCCAGCGACTAACAGTCTACCTCTAATCCCCATTTACGCGCGCGAGAGCATGCGATGAAGGCTTCGGCGTCCCCACCCGGTGCATCCGGCGACGTCCGCCCCGGCCACGGCGCGTCCGTCGTGCGCGACGTTCTTCCCGCGAGCGTTACCGGCACGAGCAAATACGAGCACAACGACAGCCAGGACCAAGTCGTGTACGTTGCGGCGCGGCCGATCAATGCTGACAGCGACGACCGCAGCCAGGACCAGGACCTGTCGCTCCTCACGCAGCCGCCGCAGCACCATGCTAGTGGCCACGGCAACAATGCGAGTGGTTTCGTTCCACAGCCAAGAAGCCCCGACTGCAAGCTGACCCGCGGGCGCAACCACCGTAATCGCATGCCAAGCACGCGCGGCTGCGTCTAGAGCCGCACACGCTGCCGACGTTCCTTCTCGGCAGCGCGCACGCCAACAGCAACTCGTACTTTGCGCGACGACTGCGTCTCACGATGTACATCGTCTCGATCTTCTGTGCGATCGGCGTGTGGTGCTTCTGGGTAGACCGGACCCCGATCGCGGACGGCGGCGTGTACGTGGCTGATGTCCTGGCTTCGATCGCGTTCCAGCGGGTAGAGTGTCCGAAAGGCAGTGACGCGTCCTGTGGGAGCTGCAGCAACATGGCTGTGTACGCGATGCTGGTGTACAGCACGTTGCCTGCGGTGGTGCTCGTCGGCTTGCCTGCGACGTGCATCCGTCTGTTTGAACCGTTCAAGCGCCAAGCGAGAGACGAGGAGCTAAGCGATGCTGCTGAGGGAAAGCTCAAAGTCACGCGAACCATTTACATGCAGATATGTGAGCTGCTCTGCTCGGGGATCCTGCTGTTCAACATGCTCGTGTTTCTGTATTTCGCGTACAGCATCACGCGAGGCGATAACTTTGCGTGCTCGCTCGTGCGTGTCCAGGTCTACATGTTCGGCGCCATCATTACGTTCTCTGGGGTCATGATCGAGATCACGTACTTCGCACGCTTTCGCGAGCATGTGAAGATGCAGCTGGGCGCTTTCTTGGAGAGCATGCAGACGAGTGACGGGTTGTCGCGTACGCCAAATCGGTTCAGGACGCCACGTGCGTGCGTCATCATTGACATCCGCAAGAGGTTTCTTGAGGAAACGGTGCTCGGTAATTTGCACGAGATCGAGAAGATTCTCGTGGAGGCGAAGCACTTTCTGGGCGATGATTTCGTGGCAGATCTCTACAGGGATGCCTCGATCACCTTTGGGTTATTTGGGAGATCCATGAAGAATCCGCTGCACGTTGCTGCGTTCCACGGCAACATCCCAGTTATGAAGCTGCTTGTAAACGAGGGGTTCAGAGTAAACAGCTACGACAAATTAAGGCGATTGCGGTTCAGTACTGGTGAGCTATTCTGGAGTCTGGCAAAGCACGTGATTTCCAAGCCCTCAACCTTTACCGACAGATCGACTTCCGCCTTCCGAACAACTCTCGTGACCCCGCTTCATTGTGCGGTCAAAACAGGACAAACCAATGCTGTACGATGGCTTCTCGACCACGGAGCTGATCCGAATGCCAAGTCCAAGTCGTCGTACTGGTCCGACCGAGTCCCGCCACTGTTCGTTGCCGACAGCTCGGAGATCGTGAAGATGCTGCTTGAAGCTGGCGCAAATCACCTCGAGATCCCAGATCCTGGACGCATGAACACACTGACGGTGCTGCAACTGGCGTATCTGCGCGGCAATATCCCCGTGGCTCGAGAAATTGAAAAGTGGGGTGGCGACGTCGCACTCACGCCTCTCCACGAAGCAGCGGGCGCGAACGACGCGACAGCTGTGCGCAAATTGCTGAGGAAAGGAGCTGACCCAAACTGTCTGGGTGAGCACGGCTACTGTGGCTTGTACCGTCGGACGCCGCTCCATTGGGCTGCTATCAATGGCGCGGTCGATGCCGTCGATGTTCTACTTGAAGCTCGCGCGGATCCGAACTTCCAGGACAGCCAGGGGCGGTCTCCGTTGCATTGGGCGGCTCGTTTGAACCGCGTGGACGTGGTCAAGATGCTTTTGGAGAAAGGCGCGGATCCGCACCTTCGTGACGATGCAGACATGACCCCGCTTCTGTGTGCGGCAACAGCGAAAAACGCGTCGGAGTCACTCTTCGACTGTCTGGTGCAGCATGGTGCCAACATCAATGAACACCTCCCGAAT
>GL376602.1:15232-27252 GCA_000143045.1 Globisporangium ultimum DAOM BR144 | reverse complement strand
AGTTCGGATCCGCGCGAGCTTCAAGTAGAACATCGACGGCATCGACCGCGCCATTGATAGCAGCCCAATGGAGCGGCGTCGACGGTACAAGCCACAGTAGCCGTGCTCACCCAGACAGTTTGGGTCAGCTCCTTTCCTCAGCAATTTGCGCACAGCTGTCGCGTCGTTCGCGCCCGCTGCTTCGTGGAGAGGCGTGAGTGCGACGTCGCCACCCCACTTTTCAATTTCTCGAGCCACGGGGATATTGCCGCGCAGATACGCCAGTTGCAGCACCGTCAGTGTGTTCATGCGTCCAGGATCTGGGATCTCGAGGTGATTTGCGCCAGCTTCAAGCAGCATCTTCACGATCTCCGAGCTGTCGGCAACGAACAGTGGCGGGACTCGGTCGGACCAGTACGACGACTTGGACTTGGCATTCGGATCAGCTCCGTGGTCGAGAAGCCATCGTACAGCATTGGTTTGTCCTGTCGCGACCGCACAATGGAGTGGAGTCACAAGGGTTGTCTTGAAAATCGACGTTGCTGCTTGCTCGCTTGAAACTACTGGATTTGATATCACGTACCGCGCAATATGCCAAAACATGTCGCCGGTGCTAAACCGAACACGCGACACTTTGTCGTAACTGTTCACATAGAACCCAGAGGTAACGAGGGCGTCCATAGCGCGGATACTGCCTTGGTTCGCTGCAACGTGCATTGGATTCTTCATGGATTTGCCAAACAAACCGCAGCGTATGGACGCGTTTCGGTACATATCGTCGGCAAAGTCATCACCCAGCCGAATCTTGGCATACGTGAGCACGTTCTCGATAGCGCGGAGGTTGCCGAGTTCCGTTTCCTTGTAAAGCTGTTTGCGAATGTCGTCCGTGATGCGCGTGCGCTCAGATTTGTATCGGCTTCGCTTCTGCGAGATCCGCGAGCGCACGTTGCCCGTTTGGTCTCGTTCCTTGAACGCGCCCAATTGCATCTTCACGTGCTCGCGGAACCGCGCAAAGTACGTGATCTCGACAATCACACCGAAAAACGACAGGACAGCTCCGAACGAAAAGAGTTGGACACGAAGAAGCTTGCAGCCAACAACGTATCCACGAGCTATGCTATACCAGACGTACAAGATCACGAGGATGTTGAACATCAAGATGCCAGAGCTCACGAACTCGCATACCTGGAAAAACAACGTGCGCGTGGTCTTCAATTTGCCCTCTCCATGGCGTCGGTCCTGGTACTTGAAGGGCGCACAGGCGCGGATTCCCGTCGCGGGGAGACCAATCAGGATAACGCAAGGGAGCATATGGTACACCAGCATCGCGTACACGACGATTGTGCTGCATACCGTGCAGAATTCTTCGTCCCCTCCGGAGCACTTTGATGGTTGAAACATGAGTGATCTTTGGACGTCGACAACGTATAGTCCACCCTCGGTGATCGGGGTTGTGCGCCACCAGAACGCGAGCACGCCGGTGATGTCCAAGAGTGTAACGCAGTACAACGCAACGCACAGTCGCTTCGCAAAGTACGAGTTGCTGGCGTACACGCTACCGAGAAAGTGGGGTGGTAGCTCACGCGGCTCGCTCCGGTAGTATTTCTGCGGGGTCTGGTCGTTGGCTTGCGGCTGGGAACTTGGTCGTTCCACGACAAGGTTGTTGAGTCTGCTGGCAGCAGTCGTGGGAGAGATTTGCCGGCAAACTTCGCCGTCGCCATTGGGTTTCTTTTCTACGAGCGTATCGTGTAACTCCGACGGCGTCGCATGTAGCTCCTCATAGTTCGCGTGCGCCATCGCAAATGGAGCAGTGGTGCGAGACATCACTGTTTGCTCGTGTCTGCGCGCATAAAAAAGTCAGCAGCGTCCACTGGTGGAAGCAACCTCGGCTCCACTTCTGTGCTGTATAATTTTATAAGTCAATTGGCTTGTAGATACCGTGCTTTATACAAAAAGTAATACTAATTTATTGCAGATATAATATAATTTAATAGTGCGTTGCTAGAAGGAAATGAGCCTTATGTTTACGCGGGCAAAATGCCGCATCATCACGAGAGCACCACTGATGATGATGCAGACTCTGAATACTGGAGCTTGTATCAACCAATCGCATTCAAAGTCGAAGGAATCAGCCTACTCCAAGTCATCGCAGCCCCGCGTCATCAAACCCAGGAAAATGAACCCAACAACCCGCCAGTAAGAACGCTCCCCCTCCATGTCAACGGGAAATGTGATAGTGGTTAATGCGTCTCAATCAGGCAGCCTGACAAGGTAAAATGGCAATTCCTACAATGCGGCAACAGCTATGAAGGTCCAGAAGTAACCAACAATTTCTGTGAAGTGCACGCTCTGAAGATAGGGATGGCTACGGCCAAAACGAGCGGTGACCCGAGTAAAACGATCCTAGAAGTAATTGTGGACAGCCAACTCCTCATCGACCACTTCAATGGACTATCAACAGTAACCAACCAGAACCTGATCACGGAGACTAACGGCATCAAATGGCTAGCATAATGGAATCCACTGAAAGCATGTACGAAAACACGGGAATAAAACAGCCGACATGCACGCGAACATTGCGATCAATTCGACCAATCTTCACTAGGAAGCTGATGGACTTTTAGGAGTCTCAATCACTTGTATCAATAGATTTCTGACATATTTAAATCAATCAATCGCATTCCGGATCCCGTTTCGGGCGGAATTGCAACGAAATTCCAGCCTTTTTGACCACGGTATACCCGCCGTGAGGAGATCTCTTTGTGCTTTCGTAGTTTCAATAAATCCGCGTGGCCAAGCTCATGCGAAAGGATTTTTGGCTCGGGTCGTTGTGCCGAAAATCTTCTCAAGTGCTTTCATCATTCGAACTCGTGTGCGGACGCAGTGTTAGATGGGAACCTTGTGAGGTCTATGACGCTTGAGCGATATAATCATATAGTACCGTCCATAGGTATCTTTTGCTTCTCGAACAGTCTCCTGATTTCAAACTGATAAAGCACTGGCTGCAATCAATTGGCATTCCCTGTAGACACCACTTACTTTAAATACAATAACCTTACACAATTGATATGTCTTGTTGGTTCATCAATTAATATATGAATTATCTGATTTGACTTTGTTCTGAAATCTAATTTCCTTCCATAATCTGCATATCTGGAGCCGACGACAACGAGAGGAAGCACAAACACATCACTTTTCAAGTCCGTACAGCTAGCTAGCCAGTAATCGCGAGGACCCACTCTACCCACTTAAGTTAATCACTCTCCGTGATGTATTCATGGCCTTTTAGTGTCACATGTTGATTTAAGCGACAAGCCACGGTGTAACGGGATTACCTGTACACGGCGTACACGTGCTTTGAGGAAGCGCGCGGGAGGAAAGGGCACAGCGGTAACGCTATGCCCAAAAGGAAGGTTAGAGCTTTGCACAGTAGCGTGCAAAACGAGAAGTGAATTAGACTTTTAAAGTGCTAAGAGAGAGAGAGAAGGTCATTCTATTTAACTTATGATCTACATATAGTTTAAGAATTCCGGAGTCTCATTAACACTGCTGAGAGTGAGGTGTTTCTAAGTTTTGACGGTGTGGCACCGAAGTCATTTTCGAGTAAATCTGCGACTTGGGACATAAGAACTCGATCATTTCCCCGCGATTCGTCGGTAAGTATCTTCGCACTCTTGGAGTTCATTGCCATGTTAGCGAGAAGATTGGCCATTTTGTTTTGTTCTCGTTTTGTGTGATTCCAGGAGACCCACACAAAGTTGTCGATGATTTGATTTACCCGAACTGCTAGTGGCTGCAGCTTGGTCTGGCGTATTGAGGAAAACCCGTTCTGGGCTGCGATAATCATTTGGCTATCTCCGAAGACTTCCAACTTGACTTCATAATGCTGTAGGTAGTGTGCACTGTATGCCAGGCCTTCTTTCAGTGCGCTGTATTCGCACCAATTGTTCGTAACTTCTGGTCCCATGTATGCATAGCCGCATGCTTTGAGTTCCCATCGATTGCAGCGTTCATTCAGGAAGGTGAGTGCCCATCCACTGCCTCCTGGACCTGGATTGCCGCGTGCACCTCCATCGAAATGCAGACGCGCCGTCGCCCATGCTTCCAGTTGGCGCGAGAAATCTTGTCTCTCCAGTACACTGAGCAGTTGGTTCAGGCAAGTTGCATTGATCTTTTCTCCTTTGAGCGTTCTCATCCGATGTGCCACAGCCCGCACTTGCATCACACATGCTGTCCACACGCGCTGGGTGCTTTCTTCGGTAGTGAGGTGTTGTCGTTCATGCACTATTTCCACTCTCGTTCTCCATAGCGATACTGGAATGCTTGATGTGATGATAAACCAAAGTTTCTGTAGTGCTGTCCTATGTTCCGGAGTAATGAAACCGAAGCGCCTTTCCAATTCCCGGAGCAAAGATCGTTGACCTGGCGGGGCTGTGCGGCTAGCAATAGACTTTTAAAGTGCTAACATTCAATCGTTCTGACTGAAACCTACGGTATCTCTCATTGGTAGGTAGTCGGGTGTCCAGTCCGACTATCATCCAATGGGATTAAATATTAACAGATTAGTCCTATTGGTTAATATGCAATTGACTACGTAGTGGGTGGGTTTGGAAGAGGCGATAGAACCCATGTGGGTGACAACCCACACTCTCCTGACCCGAGAACTCATGTAATGGGGAGCCCCATTACAGTATGAGTCAGTAGCCCAGTTGAAGACTGCAGTTTTTGAGGTGTGGGAGGGAATAACTACTGATTTGCTTGCCAAACTAACAGGTTCAATGCACGACCGTTGTCTATCAGTCATTAGACCAAACGGAAAGAAGATTGCATACTAGTTTGCCTTCTTTCAATCGTTAAACATCAATAAAGTCGCCTTTATAATCACTTTTATATTTATACTTATGACAGACTCTTTAAATTTATAAACATGTTTCTTGTGGAATATGTTTTGATTCAGCACAAGAATATCCCATATTGGTTTTCTATGCTCTCAACTTTTCAGCCTACCATTAAAAAACTGGAGGAAAAAACTATATTTTTGACTTTTTTGCCTGTTCCTAAACTTTTGGCGCGCACTGTACCTGGTAGCGAACAACAACGACGAATTATCTGGCATGACTGATCTGTTCATTTTCATATTTTATAGATTAAATTCAGGCTGGAGTCCTGTCCTTCTTATCTACAGCATGTACTCAGCATATCATCCACCAAACGCGTCCTCCTCGCCTAGGTGACGCTATCAGAGTCCAATGGAAGACCTTACGCAATGTCCAATATACTGTGTTCGGGGTCGATCGACAGCGGAAAGGAAGAGGAAGTTTTCAGCAGTGGCTGATCAGAATGCCTAAAAGCAAACGAGGCACTGCCGTTGTTTGTCGTTTTCACATACTGCTGCACTTGCACGAGCAAACTCGTGAAACTCGCGTTGAAACCCAACTCAGGTGTGAAATGGAACAGCTCGCCGCGCGACAGCGTGTAGTGCTTGTCCAGTCCAATCTCCATGTCGTTGAGCATGATCGGCAATATCGGCCTGCCCTTGTCTTCAGCGAACGCCAACTGATCCTTCAACGTCTCGCTCGACACGGTCTTGCTTGAGATCACCACCACAAATGTAGAGCATCTCGCAATTGCCTCCTTCGCGGCGTAGATGCGATCCGCCATGTCCCCGTACGATTGCGCACCGTCTAGAATGCAATCGATCCCATTCTCTGTGAGTCGGTCGCAGACTCGTTGCGCGAAGCTCGCATGCTTCTCGCCATGCGAGATGAACACGAAGTTGTCGCTAAGGCTTGCTAGATCCCAGCCCACGCCAATGGTCGCATCGTAGGTCGTACTCGAGTGAGATCGATTCAGGTGCCGTCGATGGCCTCTCATCGTCACATGCTTTGTGCGCTGCTTCTCGATTTCATCACGGACCCCATCAAGCAAGAGGCGGAACTGAGACGCATACTGATCCTCGTTGTACGTGTAGGTGATATTACGCGGATCCGAATTGCTCACGCTCGTGATTGCAGGCTCGAACGGCACCATCTGGCGCGTGTACAGGTACACCTGGAGGTCCTCCGTCACCGCGACGTGCTCCGTCGAGATCGCCATGATGGGCGTGCCCGTCTCTTTCGCGTACGCCAGCTCCTTCAGGCACCACTCCGACCGCGTGTAGTCTTCCGTGAGGATGCACACGACCATGGCGGCATTCTTAATGCCGCGCGCGATCTCTTCGCGCCACACGGAGCCACCGCCGATGCCGCTTGGGTCCACTGTAAAAATCAAGCACAGATGCAGACACACAGCAAGCGATGCTCTGGGTTAAATAAATGCGCATCACATACATATAAACAACTTCACCGAGGATTCAAGCAAACACGTACTCAGATCCAGCCACGTCGTAATGTTCGCTTGTTCCAGACTCTCGCGAAGCTTCAGCGCAAACTCGCTGTGCGAGTGCGTGTAGCTGATCATCACGTCGCGGTTCCCAGCAGCGCGCTTGATCTCAAACTGCAGCGTCGTGGACGTCGTGCAGTCCACTGGACGGTAGCCATCGTGGTTGGTCCGCATGACGTCGCCACCGGCTGCCAGCAGCGCCAGCGCCGTGCTCTGGAGCTCGTCTTTCATCGCCAGATGCAGTCCCGTGTCTCCATTCGGGAGGTGTTCATTGATGTTGGCACCATGCTGCACCAGACAGTCGAAGAGTGACTCCGACGCGTTTTTCGCTGTTGCCGCACACAGAAGCGGGGTCATGTCTGCATCGTCACGAAGGTGCGGATCCGCGCCTTTCTCCAAAAGCATCTTGACCACGTCCACGCGGTTCAAACGAGCCGCCCAATGCAACGGAGACCGCCCCTGGCTGTCCTGGAAGTTCGGATCCGCGCGAGCTTCAAGTAGAACATCGACGGCATCGACCGCGCCATTGATAGCAGCCCAATGGAGCGGCGTCCGACGGTACAAGCCACAGTAGCCGTGCTCACCCAGACAGTTTGGGTCAGCTCCTTTCCTCAGCAATTTGCGCACAGCTGTCGCGTCGTTCGCGCCCGCTGCTTCGTGGAGAGGCGTGAGTGCGACGTCGCCACCCCACTTTTCAATTTCTCGAGCCACGGGGATATTGCCGCGCAGATACGCCAGTTGCAGCACCGTCAGTGTGTTCATGCGTCCAGGATCTGGGATCTCGAGGTGATTTGCGCCAGCTTCAAGCAGCATCTTCACGATCTCCGAGCTGTCGGCAACGAACAGTGGCGGGACTCGGTCGGACCAGTACGACGACTTGGACTTGGCATTCGGATCAGCTCCGTGGTCGAGAAGCCATCGTACAGCATTGGTTTGTCCTGTTTTGACTGCGCAATGAAGCGGGGTCATGAGAGTTGTTCGGAAGACGGAGGTCGATTTGTCGGGCACGGTAGCAGGCTTCGAGATCACATATTTCGCAATGTACCAAAACAAGTCACCTGTGGTGAACCGTGCACGAGGCAAATTATCGTAGCTATTGACGCGGAATCCTGAACGGATGAGAAGGTCCATGGCATGGATGTTGCCATGTTGTGCTGCGAGATGCAGCGGATGTTTGACTGATCGGCAAAAGAAGCCGAAGCTGATCGATTGGTTGGGATAGATATCATCCGCAAAGTCGTCTCCCAGCCGAATCTTAGCATACTTGATCACGTTCTCAATCGCTTGGACGTTACCTTGTGCCGTTTCGCCGTAGAGTTGCTTGCGAACGTCGTTGATGATGCGTGAGCGTTCTGACGGCCATAGTCTTTGTTGAAGTGAAAAGTGTGACCGCACTTTCCCCGTTTGTTCTTGTTCCTTGAACGCGCCCAGTTGCATCTTCACGTGTTCGCGGAATCGTGCAAAGTACGTGAGCTCGATTATCATGCCGAAAAACGCCACTGCTGCTCCAATTAGGTACAGATGGACGCGAAGGAGTTTGCACTGAAAGTAGTATAGATTGGTTACACTGAGGACAACCGAGAATGCCACGAGGCTAGTGATGATGAAGACGACGAAGCTCACGATCTCGCAGAACTGGAAGTACAACGTGCGCTCGATCTTCAAGTTTTCCCTCTTGCTCTCGCCTTGGCGTTGTTCCTGGTACTTGAAGGGTGCACAGGCGCGGATTCCCGTGCCCGGGAGACCGATGAGCACGACGAATGGTAGCAAGTGGAATACCAGCGCCGCGTACACGAGATACGTCCTGCAGATGACGCAACTCACTAAGTCTCCATCGGGGCATGCAGCGTCTTGGGGACCAATCGAGATATTGAAGTCGGTGATAAACAGCGACCAGAACAAGAGCACACCGCCGAGGTCCAAAAGTGCAACGCAGCACATCACAACGCACAGTCGGTTTGCAAAGTACGAGTTGCTAGCATATGTCCTGTCGAGACAATGCGCTGGAAGTGGGCGCGGTTTGCCCTGGTGACGCTTCTGTCGCGGCTGAAGTGTGAACGCTTTGAGTTGCGATCTCGGTGTGAGTGTCGCCACAGCGAAGCTGCTGCGTCGGCTTATGCTGTCGTTGCAAGCCATGGGCGCGGTGGCTGGCGGCGCCACGTGGAAGTCGCATCCGCTGAGTCTGTCGTCGCGCGTGAGCGATGGTGGCGTCGCATTCATCGCCTCGTAGCGCGCGTCCTGCGGAGATGCCCGCGCCATTGCTTCTCTTGTACAGTGGTCTGCATAGTAGTAGTCAAAGGGTGGGTTCTGAAGCGAAGACTGTGGTTTGTCGCTGAAGTCAACATGTCACAAATGTAAAGAGGTCCTCCACACAGTAGGAAGCAAGATTAACTTAATCAGATAGAATGGGTCTGCCTCGCGATTACTGGCTAGCGTTCAGTGCGCTTGTGTGCAGTTCAAGTGATGAACGATTGAGCCTCCTTTCACTGTAGTCAGCTCCAGAACGACTGATTTTGGCAGAAAGATAACATTTCGAAACAAGGTCGCTAACCCTTATACAGTATTGTAGATTAGTTGAACAACCTGACAAAAATAGCAATTATGTAAGGTTATTGGATATCAAGGATGACTAAAGGGAGCGCAAACTGTGGAGTGGCAGCTAGATGTTTACCCTCTCGAAGGCACCAACATATGTGTTTTTCGTGGGTATTATTAATATTTGTCTTTACGTGCATGTGGTGTCGATGCGGTCGTGTACAGTGAGTCGGCGTCGGCGGGCTTGTGGCCAGGGCGAAGCTGCTGTGTCTGTTGGCGCCGACCCCAGCATCAGCAATGATCATGGCTGTGTGCTGGTGAAATTTGTGCCCATTGCACGCGGGCGTCACGTTCATCGCGTCGTAGCGCGCGTCCGGCGGCGCCATTGCTGATGTGTGGCACTGACCTTGATGCAAATCACCGTGGATTTTTAGCTAAGTCAACATACAGCATCACACTCTATAGTGTTCTGTTTTATTAATAAACTTAACACATACTTGCAACAGTGATTACGCTTTTGGCGCATTGCAAATATTGACGGTTGGAGAACGATATTGGTGATTGGTGATTGGTGCATAAAGAGAACTGGGGAGCTTTTCATTGGTTAAATATGATAACTTTGCTGATAATAGTTGCAAATCCTGTATACGCGCTCCGACATCTTAACGATGGGATATTGTTTCTATGGCTCCTACCACGCTGCATCGTTGTTTTTTTTTGCACTCTTGTGGAGACATCACAGCAACGTGGAACACGACAGACAACCCCGTCCCAGCAGTGAAGTAATTTTCTAACCCTCTACTGCCACACTCAAGAGTAACGCTAGGTTTGTGCTCAAACAAGCTCGCATTGAAGACCATTTTGCAAGCAGTACTCAGTACCCGAGAACAAGCGAAAGTTCCCTTTTTATTATGGGTGATCGTCATGCGATGGTCGTGCAGTCTACATGAGCCTTGTGTCTGAAACCTCGCTCGGTGCCATAATCACAAAGCCACATGAACCGCATGCACAACACATTGCATTCAAAATACAATGAAAACTTCACGGTTGCAAGCCGACCGTTTATGGCGAATATAATGAAACGACCAATCAGCTTTCGCATCTTCCGTTTTCAGCCAACTAAACGCTAAAGCATTTCTATTTTGCATTGATTAAACGCACTGAATGTGTAATAAACTGTCCATTTATGGCAGGGAGTGAAAACACCTAATTTTGTAAAAGTTCGTTTTTAGGCTGATAGTTCAAAACCCGGTCATCGTGAAGAAAATGGGGTCTTCACTTCTGATCTCTGATGATCGTCGTTCCTAAATAGAGGTGTCAACGCTTAGACAACGGGGCTGTCAAAGTCTAAACGTTGTGGGCCAGTTTAGTTGTCGAGATAACTTGATCTAAAACTGGGTCATAACTTTCCATATTAAAGTTTGTAAAATGGTTTGGACGGTTGTGTATTTTCAAAAATTCAATCCAATATAATAAAACCTAGTCTCAAAACGTTTACCCAGTAAAGGTTGGCCCCTCTATCATAAATAAACCGTCATCCAATCATATTTTCCTTGTTCTGATTGTCGCCAATCATCAAACATCACCCGAAATAAAAACGGACTAACTAAATACTTCTACAATAATTTGTGCTTACGTGTCTGAAATGCATACGCTCCACAATGTCCACTGGCGCGAGCGCGTAAACTCGCGTCGCTTGAATCACAAAGATGCGCTCGCGGGCGGACATGAGAACGCGCCATTGCTGAATCGACACGCCAGTCAACTGCGCTGCCGACGAGGAAAAATCTCGACGAGGAGACGATGGCGTCGCCCACAGCGCAACTGGAGGTGGTCGACAGCCTGACGCCGCGGGCGAGCCACGGCGCCTGGCGCGAACTCCCAGTTACTGACGACACTAATGGCAGGGTCCAGCAGAACACATCGCACAAGCTCCGAGACGCGCTGCGCCGGCAAAATCAGCGGATCGCGCTCTTCCGTGGCCAGAAGCCGTCCCACGGCGGTGACCGACATCCTCCGCTCTCCCGCTGGGTTCTTGGCAAGGCGCACACGCACAACTCGTACTTTGCGCGGCGACTGCGTATCACGATGTACTGTATCGCGTTCCTCGACTTTAGTGCGCTGTGCTCATTTTACATCAATGCGGTCCCGATCCAGGACGGCGGATTGTACGTGCGTGACGTCTCGCACTCGATTGCATTCGGAAGCGAGAAATGCCCCGAGGGAAGCGACCCATCTTGCGGAAGCTGCAGCACGATCGTCGTCTACGCAATCCTTGTATATCATATGCTGCCGTTCGTGATCCTGATCGGATTGCCTGCGACTGGATTACGTCCGTTTGAACCGTTCAAGCGCCAAGATGGTGTCGCGAACGCCAAAGTCACCCGAACGCTGTACTTACAGATGTGCGAGCTTATCTGCGCCGGGATCCTGACCTTCGACATCCTCGTGTTTTACTACTTTTTGTACAGTTTCTTTGAGGGGAATAATTTTAACTGTCCACTACTTCGCGTGCATTTGTACGGATTCAGCGGGGTGCTCGCGTTCGTGGGGACCATTCTTGAGATCACGTACTTTGCGCGGTTCCGCGAGCACGTGAAGATGCAACTGGGGGCATTCAAAGAAAAGGACCAAACGGGAAACGTGCGATCGCGGGTCACACAGAAGCGAGCTCGTTGCAAGTCGGAGCGCACGCGCATTACAGACGATATCCGCAAGAAATTGTACAAGGAAACAGAACTTGGTAATCTTCGTGCTCTTGAGAACGTGCTCACGTATGCTCAGATTCGCCTTGGCGACGGCTTTGCCAAGGACGTTTACCGAAGTGCGCCGATCTGGTGCGGTTTGTTCGGCTCGTCCGTGAAGAATCCGCTGCACGTTGCAGCTCAACACGGCAACGTCAACGCTATGGACCTGTTCGTTAGAGCTGGCTTCCAAGTGAACAGCTTCGACAAAGTGTCACGCGTACGATTCAGCACGGGTAACCTGTTTTGGTACATTGCGAAATATGTGATCTCGAAGCCTGCTACCGTGCCCGACAAATCGACCTCCATCTTCCGAACAACTCTCATGACCCCGCTTCATTGCGCAGTCAAAACAGGACAAACCAATGCTGTACGATGGCT
>GL376602.1:0-13848 GCA_000143045.1 Globisporangium ultimum DAOM BR144 | reverse complement strand
GCCCATCATGGCGATCTCGACGGAGCACGTCGCGGTGACGGAGGACCTCCAGGTGTACCTGTACACGCGCCAGATGGTGCCGTTCGAGCCTGCAATCACGAGCGTGAGCAATTCGGATCCGCGTAATATCACCTACACGTACAACGAGGATCAGTATGCGTCTCAGTTCCGCCTCTTGCTTGATGGGGTCCGTGATGAAATCGAGAAGCAGCGCAAAGAGAATGTGGTGAAAAGAGGACAACGACAACGAGGTCCACTGGACCGCACCCAATTGAGCATGGCCTATTACGTCGCGAGCGTGGAATGGGACCTGTCGACCCTCGGTGATAATTTTGTGTTCATCTCGCATGGCGAGAAGCATGCGAGCTTCGCGCAACGAGTCTGCGACCGACTCACAGAGAATGGGATCGATTGCATTCTAGACGGTGCGCAATCGTACGGGGACATGGCGGATCGCATCTACGCCGCGAAGGAGGCAATTGCGAGATGCTCTACATTTGTGGTGGTGATCTCAAGCAAGACCGTGTCGAGCGAGACGTTGAAGGATCAGTTGGCGTTCGCTGAAGACAAGGGCAGGCCGATATTGCCGATCATGCTCAACGACATGGAGATTGGACTGGACAAGCACTACACGCTGTCGCGCGGCGAGCTGTTCCATTTCACACCTGAGTTGGGTTTCAACGCGAGTTTCACGAGTTTGCTCGTGCGAGTGCAGCAGCTTTTTCCGATGAGGGACAACTACAGCTCCTCGTTCGTTTCTTCTTCCCAGGTTTCAAATCGCATCGTAGACGTCGCTTCCGTGTCGACTTCGACTTCGCCGTTTTGCGTGGCGTTGCACTCGCCAGGACACCAGTATGGACAAGTCTAGGTCCCGTTGCTGTCGTTCATATTACTGATACTGACAAACTATAGTAGTGTGCAACCATCGTTTGCCAAATGCACACACTCTTCCTTCCCGTTGGTGTTGCACCTTTGCATACTGTAGTCAGACTTTCAAGATATGTATACAGTGCACGCGCTCTCATGGTCTCCATTAGTGTCAATGCACTTTTTATGAAAAATAATGGAGATTGGTTGGCTGTGGTCGTCCAACGTCGTGTTTGGTCGGTAGACGAAGCAGCAAAATGTACATAAAATAGCCAAAATCATGCGATGATGCTCATGACGTCACCACCGTTGGTTCATCGACGCGTCGACGTCGTGTTTTCAACTTCAACATCAGAAACTGCTCGTTTATCCAGCCTTCTATTGTACAACATCATCCCAGTAACAGTATACATCCACTTAAGTACGATGCTCACGTTTTACCCACTGGAGCCAGCAACGCCGCCATTTGACATCTTGCCTGCAAGCGCCAAGAGTTCCGCCCGCCTGCTGCCCATGACGCCCCCGCCCCCGCCGCCGTCGCCTGTGAAGCGCAAGAGCGACACGCTGCCTGCGCACGAGGCGAAGTCCCCGCTCTCCATGGGCGCAACCAAGAAGCAGTTTTGTGACAACGACCGCAAGCTGCGTACGTGATGATGTGTTGTGCGCGTATGCGTATCTGGTGCTCCCGATGGGGAAAAGGATGCGAGGGACTGATGAGGTATTGTACTATGTGGTGTGTGCGTTGACAGTGTGGAAGCCGACGCAGGCGATCCTGGACACGTCGCACTGGACGCGCTTCACCAAATTTGTGAACGAAAACTACAAGTACGTATGTGTGCTCTAGCAGCGCTTGTCCCTGGTGCAATACGACACAAGCGCCGTAAGAATACGAACACGCAAGGGATTGTCTTGAGTCTGGCTGACTAAGATGATGGTGGTTTCAATATTTGATGTAGGGTGTCTCTGTCGACGCCGGATAAGCTGTGGACGTGGTCGGTGGAGCACTTGGAAGAGTTCTGGGACGCGGTACGCCCTGCCCTCTTTTCTCGTTTGTACTACGCATAGTCTGTCAAATGTGTTTTTGACTAATGGCGTTGTTTTTTTTGTATGCAGTGCTGGAAGTACACGGGCGTCATCTCGTCCCAGCCGTACGAGAAAGTGGTGGACGACGTCACGAAGATGCCGGGCGCAAAGTTCTTTCCCGGCGCGCGCCTCAACTTTGCAGAGAACCTGCTGCGCTTCCGCGACGACCACCCGGCGATCGTCTTCAAGGCTGAGACGAGCAATCAGGAGACCGTGATCACGTACAAGCAGCTCTACACGCGTGTCGCGCAGCTCTCTGCGCGTCTAGCGGAGCTCGGCGTCGTGCCGGGCGACCGTGTCGTCGCGTACACGCCCAACATCCCCGAGACGATCATCGCGATGCTCGCGACCACGAGTCTCGGCGCCATTTGGTCGAGCTGCTCGCCAGATTTCGGCTCCCAGGGCGTTCTCGACCGTTTTGCGCAGGTATTTATTCTTTTTTGTTGAGGCTGCTTTGTGCTGCGTGCCGACCCTTGATGCTGATGATGCCCTCTTAATGCCTCTATTAGATTACGCCCAAGGTAGTGTTTGCGACTGACGGGTACTTCTACAAGGGCAACCGCGTGGACACGATGCCACAGCTCAAGGAGATCGTCAGCAAGCTACCGTCGGTGGAGAAAGTGGTGGTGTTCCGCTTCACGATCCAGCAGACCCAGGACCTTGACCTCTCGAAGATCAGGAACGCGGTCTACTACGACCAGTTTCTCAGTGAGACGGTGGCATCACCCACGGAGCGCATCAACTTTGCGCAATTACCGTTCGACCATCCGGTATACGTCATGTACAGCAGTGGTACGACGGGGCTGCCAAAGTGCCTGATCCAGGGCCCCGGCGTGCTCTTGAACCACATGAAGGAGCACATGATCCACTTGAACATCTCGCGCAACGATAAGGTGTTTTACTACACGACCACGGGGTAAGTGCCTTCTCAAAGGATTGAATCGAGACGTGGTTGGTGCTCATAGTGTTATTGTCTGCTAGGTGGATGATGTGGAATTGGCTCGTGAGCGTCTTGGGCGCCGGCGCGACGGTTGTCATCTTTGACGGGAACCCGTTGTACCCATCGCCCAGCGCACTTTGGGAGTACGCGCAGAATGTCGGCGTGACAGTGTTTGGAACAAGCGCGCGCTACTTGGCGGCTGTGATGGACGCTGGCTGCCTGCCTGGGAAGGAGTTCAACCTGTCCAAGTTGCGCCTCATTGCGTCCACGGGCTCGCCAGCGAGTACTAATATCTTCAAGGTATGTTATTCGATTCTGATTGTGAGGTGACGAGTGTTTTTCTGACTGGAAAGATGTGTCCGTGCTTGATGCGTAGTTTGTGTACGAGGAAATCAAGAGCGACGTTCAGTTTGCGTCGATCAGTGGCGGCACAGATTTAAATGGGTGCTTCGCGCTGGGTTGCACCAACTTGTCGGGTAGGAAGCCGTTATTGCATCTCCCGCATTCATGCGCATACTCAATCTATTACGCATGTGTCTACTTTGTGTGTTTCATCCTGCAGTGTATGACGGTGAGCTGCAGATTCGTGGTCTCGGACTCGACGTGCACATCTACAATGACGACGGCAAAGAGGTTCTCCAAGAGCAGGGCGAGCTGATCTGCGGCAAGCCGTTCCCGTCAATGCCGCTCAAGTTCTGGAACGATGAGGACGGCTCCAAGTACTTTGGCGCATGTAAGTATCTACATATCTACATCACCATCGAATGCTGCTGTTGTCGTGCTTCGTGTTAAACACTGTCGCTTGAACGTGGCTATGAGCAGACTTCGACATGTTTCCCAACATCTGGCGACATGGCGATTTTGCAGAGGTGACCAAGAACGGCGGTGTTGTCATCTACGGTCGTTCCGACGCGACGTTGAAGCCCGGCGGCGTTCGCATCGGCACCGCGGACATCTACAAAATCATGGAGGCCATGGACGAGATCGCCGATTCCGTCGTCATTGGACAGAACTACACGCTGAACGACGGCACGCCCGACGTGCGCATCGTGCTGTTTGTGGTCATGGCTGAGGGCCACGAGTGCAGCGCCGAGCTCCAGAAGAAGGTCTGCAAGCAGATCCGGGAGCAGGCGTCGCCGCGCCACTTGCCCGGGCTCATCGCCGCGTGTCCCGAGATCCCGTACACCGTGAGCGGCAAGAAGGTGGAGCTCACGGTCAAGAAAATCATCGACGGCCACGCCGTGACCAACAAGAGCGCACTGCGCAACCCAGAGAGTCTGCTCTGGTTTGAGAAGTTTGCTGCTTCCTTGAAAAAGTGAGCGAACTCATGTACACAACAACACGTAAGCAGTATGAATAATGGCAGAATGTTGTGGCTGCACGCTGTTCTTTTTGTAATAGCAGGGCTTTAGAGCGTCACAGTCATGTACCTATGCTTGCGCTTGGAGCCCTTGGAAGAAGGCGTCAAATTGGTTGTAGATGTCCTCGCCCGAGCTCCACGGGACGACCTTGGCGGCCACTTTGTCCTGGTTCGCCTGCAGCTTCTTGAGCAGTCCATAGGACTTGCCGTCGGCGTCATTCGCGCGCGCAAACACCACATCGTTGGGCGAGAGTCGTGTTGACGGACAGAAGTCGCCCGTGCCGTCTCCAACGTACAACACATGCGAGAAGCGTCGCTCGCTCAGGATCTTGTCCAGGATCTGGCCCTTGCACATGTTGGCGGGACAGTTCGCGCACCCGTGCGGGTCCAGATGCAGCGCGTGGTACGGCTCCACGCGCAGCCGCTTGGCGTCCGCGTCGTCGAAGAAGCCTGGGTTGGTGAAGACCTCGCTCACGTGGCGCTCGAGTCCGTGGTGCGCCACCATGGCGTCGATGTACACGGTGTTGGCGTCGCTCACGATCTTAAGCACGGCGCCGTGGGTCTCGACCGCGAGACGCACGGCGTCCAGCATCTTGTCGAGTACCGGGATGCGCGCGAGCGTGTCTCTGATGATCGCGGCGCTCACATGCGGCTGCTGGAGCGCCAGGTCGCGCAGCAGCTCGTCCATGAGCTTGGTCCACGACGGCGGCTGCAGCAGGCGGTAGCGCTCTGCGAGGGTCTCGAGCAACGCCGGGTGCAGCTGCCGGAAGACGAACGTGTCCGAGTTCTCGTTCACGAGTGACCAGTCGTAGTCGAACACCACGAGCACAGACGGCGCATGCGCCGAAGGTGCTGCGGCAGTAGCAGCCATATCAGTTGTTCCTTGTATTGGCAATTCAGACAGACATGAAACAGACATGAGAAGTAAGGCAAGCAGGTGGGTTCATAATAAATACCCGTACGGGTTTGCAATGAAACCCATTTTCTAAATATGGGTTGAAAACACCTATTGTATGCTCATATTATGTATAATACATAGAACGGGTCGGGTTTGAACAGTTGAACACAAAAAAGGAAACCCGAACCGGTGTATCCGACTAAGTTCGACAAGTACCAAAATATGGCGCCAATTCCGTTTGCACTCTTGGTTATTGGCAAAGAGCAGCAGCAGCATGGGGCTCTCGGCGCTGGAGCTGAGCGCCGAGACGCTCTACCCAGGCGACACCATCGAGTACTTCTCTATGGTTCGTGCGCGCCGCTGGCTCTATATAGACATATAGATGTGTGCCTATATACATATATATGGAACGCATGACGGACGACGTGTGCAACATTGACTCACATGACGTCCCATTCACCACTATGTGCTATGCTGCTGTTTGAAACTGTCTGTGCCACAGGCGTTCGTGAATGGGGACCCGCGCGGCCACCGTGTCGCCAAGGTGCTCAAGGTGCTCAAGGACGAGCCCGAGTACCCGCTTCGGCTCGAGAGCCAAGAGCTGTACGTCACTGCGCATCTGTCGCTGCCATGCACTGCGCTTCGTTGTGCTGATATGATGCATGCTGACGGTGGTGGCAACTTGTGGGCGTGCTGCGTCTGTTGCGTACTTGTACACTAGGCTGCCAGTGACGCTGATGATCCGCCGCAAGCTCGATCGCCACGACGACGAGGTCGACGCTGCTGGTAAAGACGCGGTGCTGTCACATCATTGCTCCATGACATGTTCACCACATGCTGTGCATTTTGTTTTTCTCTACAGATGCAAAGTGGCGCAAAATCCGAACGTTCAAGCTCGTGACTGGCGAAGTGAAAGGCGCCACGCGCGCCGATCGACTGAACGCTGGGCTCAAACATGTACGTATGTAGGAGCAGTGTGTGGAGGAAGAGCGTCTAGTTTTCTCATATACATATGTGTGTATGTGTCTTTACATCAAACCACAGAGCATCGCGAGCGCGATCCAGGCTGCGAAGACGCAATTCGCTTCCAAGAAGAGCCATCGCGATCCGAAGCAAACAGAGGAAGATGACGATCTGAACGAGAGCAAAGCACTGGAGACAAAGCACAAGTCACCGAAACGCAAGAAGGAACAGAAGAAGAAGCACAAGGCGCTCGAGAGTAGTGGTGGGAGCAACAGTTCGCGCTTCCAGCAGCAACAGCTTTCGTTCTCTAAACAGGAGACTGCGGCGTCCACGAAGGGTGACAATGGCGACGCTGACAAAAAGAAGCCGAGCACGTCGTTGACGAAAACGAGTCGCGAGCGTGAAGAATTTTCGTGCAAGCGCGCGAGTTTAGACACATTGAGTCGGAAAACAGAGCACGGTAGCGGGTCGAGGGAGAAGCGGCATCGTCACGAAGCCAGCAGTCCTGGGACTCTTAAGCACAAGAAGCCGCGTTTGCTGTCGCCGGCACGAGGGACCCATCACCATAGCCCACTCAAAGCACGGCCTCATCACCACTCGCACGGGACCCCGGAAAAGCGACGGAAGCACGAGAGCAGCAGCCCGAGCAATAGAAGCAGCAAATACTTTGCAGAGGGATTAAAGGAGCAGCACAAGACGAGATCGCATCCGAAGTCGAGTCTGCTCCATTTCATGGATCGAATAGAGGAGAAGAAGAGTTCGCGAGAGACAACGTTGGACGAGTACCTGGCCCTGGAAAGAGAGCAGAAGGAATTTTTCGAAGGGACCACAGAGCTCAAGAAGAAAGCCGAAGACACGACGTCACGCAGTACCACCAGCACGAATAAATGGAGTCAAGAGCGCGAGAAGTTTCGGAACAAGCACCAAACAGAGACGAAAGGAAGCTATGCGTCAATGGGCAAGTGGCTAAAGAGTGCCAGGAAGGAGATGGCATCGTCATCATCGTTGCCTGGCCAGCACAGCAAACTCAGTTTGGAAAAGCAAAGTCACGGCAAGAAGAGTTTAAAGCAGCAACAGCATTCTCAGTACAGCCGCCCGCGAAGCTTTGGGCTACAACGGCCGCAACTGAAAGCTTCCCTTGAAAAGGACGCCAGGTTGGACTTTTCGATGACCGCGAAGGACAATCGCTCGCCCCCTTTGCCACGAGACAATGGTCATCATCACGAGGATCGAAAGAGGGAGTCCAAGTACGTCAAGCGAAAGAGCTCGAGTGACTTCACGTCTCACTCACCCAAGGTCCCGCAGCACGGCAAGCTTAACTTGATGAACACGTGGATATCGAAGCAGCGCAGGTGAGCGTTCTATTTGTCGGATTTTTGTGTGTGTGAGGCTCAGCTACTAGAGTTCGTATTTAGGTCAGGATCGACCAGCAATCTTTTCCCCCGTTTTCTCAACACAGGGGTTGAATAGACTTTGTACACTCCATCTCTTTTCTGTGTGTTTTGACAAGCAGTGGAGGCCGGATGCGTAGTAGAAAATGCTGTCCCTTGCTGCGCTTACTGCTGTGTCTGCCTCGCGAGCCGAAAGCCGCCGTCGTCGAGTCGCCAGACGCCGAACGTGTAGCAGAAGGCGATCAGGATGATCTCGCGCAGCATGGTGATCGTGGCCGAGACCACGCTGAGCTTCGAGCCTGGGATCTCGCGCCATTGCACCGCGACTTCCTACAAAGTCCACCAGGCAAGGCGATAAGAACAAACTCAAGATACATAAGAGAGACAACGCATACCTTGACGCTCAGTTTCTGCGCGGCCGCGATGTACAGCAGCTCGACGTCGAACGCCCAGCGCTCGATGTGCATGGGCGCAAACACGATGCGCGCGGCCGTGCGGTCGAACAGTTTGAACCCGCACTGCGTGTCGCGCACGTTCTTGACGCAGAGCGTGGACACGATCATGTGGAAGCCGTGCATGAGCAGGTTGCGGATCGGGTGGCGCTTGGCGATCGCTTCTTCCTCGAGGTGCGCGCGGCTACCGCACACGACCACGCCGCGCGTGTCGCTCTTCTCGTGCTCCTTGAGCATCTCGCGCTCGAGCTTGGCGTACTCGCTGATCTCGGTCGCGTTGTCGGCGTCCGCAAACAGGATCTTGGCGCCACGCGCGCGCAGCATGCCCTTGCGCACAGCGCCGCCCTTGCCGTGGTTCTTCTGTAGCCGCAGCAGCCGGATGCGCTCCACTGTGTGCATCTTCACCTGCTCCAAGACCACGTCCACCGTCTTGTCCTGACTACAATCGTCCACGACGATCACCTCGTACGTGAACGTCCTGCAGCATAGCGTCCCATTCGCCATTAGTCGACATCAGCGAGTCAAAGATACCCGCACAGAGAGGCAAAAAAACACAACGTACGGGTCCGCAGCTTTTCGCTCTTCCAGGTACGCTATGGTGTCGCGGATTGTGACGAGGATCCGATCCTGCTCGTTGAACGCCGGCAGGATCACCGACAGCGACCGCGTCGCGCTCTCATCGCCCAGGGAGCCGAACGCGTGCCTATATTCACCATATACATATATATAGCAATATAAGCAAGTGCTGTCAGCACCACCATATCAACAGAAGCGCGCAAGATGCGGCTCGTACATGCGCGTGGCCGCGTTCGGATCGTTCGGGTCCTCGAACGCGTTCTCCTGCGCGGGGTCCACCTCCTTGGCCAGGCGCTGCGCCTCCACGAAGGGCTCACGCATCCAGTGCAGCAGTAGCAGCGCGCCCGCGCCCAGCGGCACCAGCAGCAGCAGCACCGCCGCGTGCACGAGCTGCGCCTCCATCGTCATGGGCACGTGGGGAGGAGCTGTTGGGAATAATGCGGTAGGAAGGGTTACGTGTCAGAGCAATATGCTGCCAGAGGTGTCGATAATGTTGAGAAATGTCGAAAATGTTGATAGCAAACGAACCATCACTCGTTTATTTCACGCAAATACTGCGCTGATTCGATTTATTTGTGCACATGACTGAATATGCAGTCTTTCAATGATCTTTGAATTGTTCTAAATTCAGTAGTTTGTAATAACTAAAATAAGTACGAAAATGAGGTGGAGGAAATGAACAACTTATCTTCATGGACGGCGCAGTGCCAGCCAACTTTCATGCAGTGAAGTGCTCCAGTCAGATCACAGGTCACAACATCCATCGTTCACAATCAGTCTCGAGCCAAGTTGAACGCTTTCTGGGAGAAACTGTTGGATCATCAACTCCAGTTCATTGTGCTTCAACTTTTTTGCTGCTTTGTGTTTGGAGGCAGAAGTCAAACATGAAGCTGAGAGCTCCACTGAGAGCGGCGTGGGAAAAAAGTGTTTGTCTTCTTATTGTCTGCTCAACTCGATGTGACTGCAGTCTCAACCAGGACGGTTGACTTTTGTAACTTGCTACCCATTGCCAATTCAGTCCTAGATCAGCCAACTACATGATGGACGTATCGTTTGGTGACGATGCAGCTGGTGCTGGCGGAGAGCTGTAGACCCACTTGTTGGCATCACCCCCACAGAGAAAGATCCGCCAGTTCGTGAAAACGCCACGATCAAAGGGCGACTTGGCCTCGTCCGGCAAATCGCGAAGGTACGTGATCGCTGAGTGGCGCGCGTGCTCCCAGGAAGTCTACAAAACGAAACAAGAACGAACGGGTGTGTGATACATATTGCAGGACTGCGAATAGAGCCTTTTTGCCAGCGTACCTGGTTCGTAGATACGAGATACGCCTGGTACAGGAACAGCGGAATCGCGATCAGCAGCGCGCAAAACGTCGTGAACCAGACGATGACGTACGGCCAGTTCACTTGGAACCACTCGTCGATGCTTGATTGCAGCGTGAACGCGTCGGCCGCGACGTTAATCATCAGCATGCCCTCGATGGACTGAATAAATAAATACGCGACAAACTTGCGGCGATTCTTTTCCCCAACACATGTCCCCGCGCAGTCGCAACTATAAAATGAGAGCAAGCACATATTAGATACCTGGTAATTGATTCTCACTTGACATAAGATCATAGGCACAAACGTACTGGTGGTCATACTGTCGAACGCATTGTCCGCAATCCTTGCTGAAGCATCATATCAATCAGAGATAGATAGATCACTGTCAATCAACACCAACAGCCAGCATTCTGAGTCAGTGCAAAACGACAATCACAACAAAGGTACCAGTGTTTTGTTCGCAATGGTTGCGTCACGAGGCAAAACTCGCAGAAGCGCAGTCCCGACGCGTCTCTCGCGAGCTTCATGGTGCCGTGGCCTTCCTGGTTTCCCTCGCTCTCCTTGGCCACAAGCGCATCCGAGTCGGTGCTCTGCTCAACGCTTGCTGCCCTTGTATCTTGCCCTTCTTCCAGGTCGTCGTGGCGCTGCTCGGCCTGCGTCACGTACCCAGGCGACGAGAGCTGCAGGATGACGTAGTTGCCCAGATTCACAACGGCGACGGCGACCACCACCACGAACCACGGCATCGAGAGCACCTCGGGGCTCAGCGCGCCGCTGTACGCCAGCGCCGCGTAGTTGTATGCGTGCAGAGAGACCCACCAGGCGCGTGCCGACCACTTGCGCTGCGCAGCGCGCTTCTCGCGGACCCCCGGGGCGCCCACACCGCCCGCTGCCGTCATGCTTGTGTGTGCTATGAGCGCAATGGGGGCTTGGGTGTCTGATTCGGTTACGGTTACGCTTTAGTAGTGGCCTCTGGTTACAAATGTGTGACATGGTACAGGGGCTGTACCTGGGTTTACAACACATGGGTACACTTTTCGATTAGGACAGACAATGAAGCGGAAAATGGTGACTTTTATGTTTGTTTCACCATGTGCTTTATGCATTCGAGTGATGAATAACTGGGTATGCTGAGCAGAGGCACACCCCTGCCTCGAGAGAGTCGCCGCGCTGGAGTTAGAGCGATTAGGATGCAGGCGTTGATGGCCCTAAGTTCAGCAGCGCTTCGAGCATGTCGGAGGCATTGCCCACTGCTGGCTCACTACAAACAGACCCAGGTATCAGTGTTGAGTCTCATCGTAAGAGAAACACAGCAATAATGATGGGCGTACCCTTCTTTAGCAAGCGTGCTGTCAAAGCCCACAAGAGGTGGGAGAGCCTTGCTGACCTCACTCGTCATGCTCGATGTCTGTTGTCGTGGCGGAGGCGTCAGATGCTCGGCAGCTTCCACAATCGCTACCTTTTGGTTTTCCAGGGCTGGTGGAGTAACGGGCGCTGGCGGTGGCGGCAAGTGGACTACGGTGGCGGCTCCAGCGAACATGGCGACAAGTGGAGGCGGCACGGCACCCGACGAAGGTGCAGCCACGAAAGGCACGGGAAGCGGCAACGATGATGCAGGTGGAGCTGCAGGAACCGATTTTGATGCACTCACCCCTTCCTTTGGAGCCGAGTGAGTTTGGGCTTGGATGACTTTTTCAGCATCTTTCTGCAAATGTACAGACGTAAGAAGAATAGCATGTTGATACAACGATATGGATGGCCCCTACCTGAGACGTTTTGAATGAAAACGATGCAGTAGCCGTCGAATTCGTTTCCACATACTTGATAAAACCCGAATCGTGCGCGACCGGGTTGGCGCACGGCCCCAAGGAAGCGGGGTCTGGGACGTGGCCTTCTAGATCCACCACCCACGGGGCTGCTTCTTCGTTCTGGGCTGCGAATATCGGATAGGAAAAGATAATAAGCAATGCCAACATGTCTCCTGATAAGAAAGAGCATAAAGGTTCGATACCCATGCTTTAAGAAGAGACGCACCGAGAATCTTCCAGTTGTCGCCAGTCTTGTCCGGGTCGTTGAAGTCGTACACCTGCGACCAGTGGTTGTTCGTTGGCTCGAGTCGCGCGTCCGCAAAGTGCTACATGGCAATCGAATGGTTGGTCCTTAATCCAGAGTCTGCAGAATCGCTTTAGGATTATATACATACGAACGCTCACGTACGCGCTCAATTCCGTTGTAGGCTCCATTGAATGGCGCAAACTGCATTTGCTTCGACGTCTCGATGATCGGATCCGTCAGCGAGTACAAGTAGAACGAGCACTGCGACGAATCACGGGTACGCAGTTGCTTGCTGCAAATGTTCCAGCCATCAGCGCAAGGGTGTAAGCTCGCAGTTCTTTCAAAGTCCCGAGGTGTCAATGAACCACGTACCATGCAACGGTGAACACGCAGTTGGTGCAGTTTCGCACGAACACGGACTCGGAGCACGGTCCGATAAAGACGCGGCAATTGCTCAGACTGTCGATCTGCACCTGGTCGCACTGGTCCAGGAGCAGCACTTCGCACGCATCCAGATCCGACAGATCAAATGGTTGGCTACATCCATATTATGTGTGTATGCTGGTGAATGATCCCTTTTGAAACGCGTTGGGGGATGCTACTGCGTACGTACCCGCCAATCTGGCCAGGCACCTTCATCAGCGTCTGCGCCTGCTTGTCGCGGAACGTGTAGTTCGTCTCGAACTCGTACTTGCGCCATGCATTGCGGTCTTCAAACGTCGTGCCGTCGCTCGCTGTAAACTTTTCCAAGGCACATGCAGCACATGAGGCCACGCAGCATCGTTAGTATGCACTAGGTTCATTGGCACCAGACATATTGACACAGGACATGCGCTCGTACCACCGCCATGGTCTCCTGCCTTAGGACTGCGCTTGTAACTGGGGACACGAGTCGTTGGTTATGCGCACGCGCGTTCTGCAAAACCCAAATGAGCTCTCCGCGGCAGCTTTAGCTTTCCGAGTAACGCCCTCGTGTCTCTTCGTGTCCCACGCTGCAGTTTGGTATAAAATACTGGTAACGAAACTAGTATTTTTCAACAGTGACAGTACATCTTTCTATAACCGGTATTTTTCGGTATCGATACGATTTCCCCGATTGACTATTTATTCCGAGTAGCAACATGACGCACATGAGCAGCGCGTCGCCGCGTCTTCAGCGCCGTCATGCGCTCAAACCGCGCACTGTGGGCGGGTGGCTCGTCGTCGTGATCATTTTTTTCTCTATCGTCGGTGTCGTGTGCGCAGAAACGGCATCCTCAGACCCCCCAGCAGCTCCACAAACAGCAGCAGAAGATCCGAAAGACACGTCAGTGTGTGCGGCTGCGGACGAGGCTTCGACTACCAGTTCCGATGACGCCGTCATGACCCCGCCGCCACCAAAGTGCCAGATCGTGACCCACACGGACGCCAAGCAGAAGCACGTCGTGTTCGTGTCGATCGCGATCAAAGGTCACGCGCTGCCGCTGCTGCGCATCGCGAGCGAGATGCACCAGCGCGGCTACCGGGTGTCGTTCGCGACGCACGAGTCCGGAAAGGACTGGGCCCACAGTTACGGTGTACCCTTCCTGTCGGCGGGCCCGTTCCCGATCTCGGCCGAGGACCTGCGCAGCAAACTCAAGGTTATGACGCGCGACTCGTCCAACTTCCGCGGCATCCTGACCATGTTCAACGACATTTACGTGGCCGCAGCGCGTCCGATGTTCGATACGCTGCTGCCGCAATTAAACCAGAGTCCGCCGGACCTCGTGGTCATGGACATCGCGACCATCGGCGCGCAGGATCTCGTGCACAAGCTCCAGCTACCGTACATCATCAACTCGCCGTCTATCATGTTCGACCTTGGCGGCGCGCCGAGCTACATCCCGGCGTGGGGAACAGGTTACAGCATCCACATGTCGCTCTGGAACCGATGTATGAACATCCTGTTCCCGCGGCTG